>APFE031652781.1:0-31439 GCA_000404065.3 Pinus taeda
CTATGATTATGATGTATTATGAAATCATTCTTGTATCAAGTAGTTAGTCTGTTAGTTAAAGTTTGATCTGAGTATGGGAATGCCTACCTCAGCGATGATATAATCTTATAGATGTATTTTGTGTTGAAAATTGCAGGTTCTGACCAGGCTCTCCACGAGATAATCCTTGAAATGATAAAGTACTTCACCCTTCCTAGATGATATAAAACCTTATCTATTACAGGCTTCGCACTTTAGGGGGCAATCTGTTACACTGAAATTTGTCACCATGACTATCTGCAGTTAATATGGCTCCATCAATAGTCATATTATCCTCCTTGTCAAGCTTTATACCTCTGCTCTCCATGTCAAACTTCAAAAAAGAGAGAAAGTCATTAAAAATCATGTTTATCTCTGGGTACGCAGGTTCTCTCTACATTGCCTGTGTGTACGCATCCCCAACTCATTGTACTGGTTACTTGTACGCTCTATAAGTCAAGGGATGGGTGCGTACTCCTGTAAAGGTCAAAAGGCGCGAGTTTCATCTTAAAAAAGTTACTTGTGGTCACTTCTAGAGCTTCTAGAAGAGTGTTTGACGTGTATTGAGCGCCTCCAGATGGTTCATGCATCCCTATGATAGAGGAACTTATCCCATCAAGAGAGGAGCTACCCCATCCAAAAGAGGGAGTATCCCATTGATTTTGGAACTGAATAACTTCCTCTAGAACACTATAAATACAGGCATTGGGCCAAGGGAGGGGAGGTTGAAAGCTGAACATTCCAAAGGGTAGATGCTGCTGGAATTAGGACTTCCATTGTAAGCTTGTGAGGAGAGATTACCATCCTTTCTTGTTTCATTTGGAAGTGGGTGAACTTGTCAAAGTAGAGGAAAACTCTTGGTGGACCCTGGGAGGAACTTGCACAACACCAAGGCTCAGGTTGTAATGGTTTCTTTTTTGTTTCCTTAATACAAATAAGTCCATTCTTCTCAATGATTTGTTGTTAATGAATTGTTTCATATACTCCTTGGTCTATATGTTGAATATGCTTTGTTTTATGGAATATTCAGGTGTTATGTTATCGTTTGATTGTTAGTGTATGCAGGTTTCAAAGTGAAGGAGGAGCTCATCTAGATCAATGAAGCTAGGCTGCTACAACAAGCGTTGGACCTAAGGTAAGATCGAAAAACACTTGGTTCTCATAGAATGATGTATGTTTAGAGAAGGATTGCTCTTAATTGTCTTGTTTGTCACTAGAGAGTCTTAGACTCCTAGGAAGGTTAGTTTTGTCCGCAAAAATAACTCTTTCCGCATGACACATACTTATTCTTCACAAACAACACCGGTGCACCCCAAGGTAATACACTTGGCCTAATGTATCCCTTATTAAGAATTTCCTTCAACTGTAACTTCAACCTACTAGCTTTAGTGTTCTCATCTTGTATGATGCTTTTGATGCTGGTGCTCCCCCTGGTAGCAACTCAATGGAAATTCCACTTCCCTATGAGGCAATAACTCTTAAATATTCGTTAGAAACACATCCTGAAATTTCTACAAGATCAGGTATCTACTCAATACCTCTGCATCCTCAACATCCTTACCTTTATCACTAGAGATATGCATTTCAAATAACACACACCCTTTTCCGTGACTATGCTTTGCCTACGTAGTTGTCACCATTCTAACTGATGTCACCTTCTTCTTACCCTAAAATATTATTCATTCTCCATCATCATCCAAACACCCAATGGTCTTGTCATAACGATCCACTTTGGTCCTATGAAGATACAACCAATCCATACCCAAAAGCATACTATATGATCCCAATGACAATACATTCAAATGTGTTGAGGTAGGCATACCATTCAACCCAAATGCACAAGCTCTTACCCATTGATACACTCTCTTCTTTGTACATGTAGCCACCTACACTAACTAGGATTGTGCATGCATTTCTTTATTCAAACCGCACTTATCCACCAGGTCAGGACTAACATAACTGTAATTAGATCTGGGGTCAATCAAAATGGAAACAACTTGATAAAAAATATTACCATCCATATTTTAATAGTTTCCTGGTGATCTGTCTACTTATTATCTAACGCTACATAAATATGTGCAATGCTCTTCCCAATATCCCCAATGGTCTACACTTCCTATGCACTATAAATATGAAGCCTACCACCCTGATTATGCGGAAAATCACTCTTAAGATGATCCTTACCACATGTCCAACATTGCAACTATTTTTTACCATCACCTTTATTTTGTTTCCTTCCATGCTTTGACTCATTAAATTTCTTGTAAGGTTCAACATTTTCTTTCTCACATGCATCCTGAGGCCTTGCTCTTTTCAGCTACCATTTACCTTTAGCTTTGTCTTTACCTTTCCAAACTTGCTAATATTTTTTCTTGCGTTTTGACTACTCATAACAATTCTTCAATTTCCCAATGACTTCTTCAAGTGAGTGAGGATCATCATATTCAATTTGATCTCTAAATATTAATGGAAATCCACTGACAAATCTATGAAATTTGGCGATCTCATCCTTAAGATATGGTACATACCTAAATAACTCCAAGAACTTAGTTAGGTACTCCTCATCTGCCATCAACCCCATCTTTAGCTCATAGAATTCCTTGGCTTTAGCTCATAAACATCCCAAATCAACTCTTTTGTTTGGATGTCTCTCAACAGTTTGATCTAGGTGGCTCCAGACATAGGCATAAGCCCCAGAGGACTCAGAAAGGGTCAAAATTCAAAGTGGTCACTTTACCTCGAAACCAGCACCACATTAAAGTGCTCATCGCCCTGATTCCAGTGGTGTGAACAACATTCAAATACGAGCTCGTATGAGGGAGAATGAGCTACTCAAAGTTTTGGTCAAAGTTTGGTAGTGGGCTAGGTTTAAGTGTCCTACAATTTGACTGATCTCGGGGCATGAAACCTAGCATCTGAAAGTGGGCACATTTGTTGGATCGTTAATTTGACTAATATCCCCTATATTAGACTAAATCGAAAAAAAAGTCTATCATTATAAAAAAATCCAAAAAATATATGTTAAATATGTGGTAGTCAGTCATGACCCCCCCCGGTACCCACCGAGACCATAACATACAAAATTAGTGGGCTGACGACCATGACCCCGCTAGACCCTTCAACCATCCACCAAACTTATACAAATATGGCAGTGGGCAGGCCACCTCCAGTGGACCCGGACCATGCCCCCATCTCCATATGATATGACATAAGATACAGAGGTCAGCGGGTATCGAACCTGCGTGGGCCACGTGGACCAGCTTGCCACCATGCAGTGGCCCCATTTAATGGAAACAACAAACATTTAAAAACAAAAAACATGAAACTGTATTTAATAAATTGTGGTATTTACAACAACCAACAATGCCCAAATTTCCACACCATAATGGTTAGCATCATAGAAATGCGTGCATGTTTTGTATTTTAAAAGAACAAATCACTGTTTTGGGAGGTGGGGGGTTTTGAAACCCTAACCTCTACCTGCCTAGTCTCCTCCACCACCATTGTGCCATGAAGCTCGACGTTGATGGTGCAGCCATATCCAATAGTTTATCATCCTCTTCTTCATATAACTCCTTCATGTGAGGTATATGCAGTGTGATCATGTACTTATTTGTCTCTTTGCTTGAGATACATTGTGCTGTATAGATCCCTTTTTGATGCTTGATGTGGGATCTTGTTTTGTTCTTGATGTGAGAAGTACTTATTGTCATGTTTTGATTGAGATCCCTTTGTTGTCATGTTTACGGGATACTCATGTGTTTCCATGTATGTTTGGATTGATATCCCTTTTATTCCATGTTGGCAAGATGCTCATTATTAACATACATGAAATTATGTCATGCTGATAGGAGTCCTTTTTGAATGAGAGTTCATGCAGTGGAACATCTCTTGGAGCCACTCATTTGTGAGGGAATATTCCTTGTATGATAGATAAAACACATGCATGTACATCATCACTCTTTCCATCACTTAACAAAGTGGCCTACACCATCTTGACACCAGGGCCTGGGGATGTAGTCCCTCCTGGAAAAAATCCGTTATCAACCTCTTGTGTTTTATGTTGCTGATTCTTGTCATGTCCCTTCTTCTTTACAACGTGCATATATGTTCCTTTATGCTCTTTTAAATGCAATTCTAACCATATCACGAAAGAAAAAGATCTTGGTTAAATCCAGGAGTTGAGTCAACTCGGATCACCGTTTCACATCTTCCCACCAGATGTCTGTTGGGAAAAATACTGGGGGGGGGGGGGGTGAATCAATATTTTTTAAAAATAACAATAATAATTTTCCTTTTCGAAATTTATATGTGACTTGACTAAAACCAACTAGCATATATACGCGACTATTGTAAAAGAAACTAGTGTATGCTTAGTAAACTTGTAAAACAACTAATTCTTTATTTGTTAAACTTGAACTAGAATGTAAGAGATTTATTAGGAATTTGATAAGTAGTAAATAGGTGCAGTAAGAATGGAATAAAGTATCACAGATAAGTAACACACATGAACACTAGGATTTAAGATGGAAACCTAATGTGGGAGAAAACCGCCAATGTTGTCATCTTAGTATTAAAAACTTATTAATATCAAAAACTTCTTACATTCTTGTACTGATGCAAACTCATACTAGTATGCATGTACCCATCTACTGAAGGCTACAACCTTCATTTGTTCTCCAGCTCCTACTAGAACAAAGATCCAACCCCCTGATCTGATCATAAAATACTACTGGAAGGAAGCTTCAACTTCCTTACTGAAGGCTCTAACCCTTAACAACATCCACGGACCATGTTTCATAAATTTTTACACTGGATCCAATGTCAACACTTATGCTCAATCATCGTTGTAACACAATCATCAATCTCTAACACATAGAATCAACCAGTCACTGAAACCCAATCAACTGCCACTTAATCAAAACTCAACCAAAATTGGAACAGTCAGTTCATTGTAACCAGTACACCAAATTGAATTCAGAGTACTGCATCAACACACAAAGTCAACTGCAAACCTGATCATTCAAATTTCAAAATGTATGCTACTTTTCTTAAGGCAACCCGCATGGAAAAGTGCTTTTCTATAGAGAAACCCACGTACAAATCTAAATATATTGAAAACTTGTAATTTTGAATCAGACACAGAGTTGACCAGAGCTATTCTGAAATTTTTTGTTAGCTTACAGAACCCTCATACAGTAAAAAACATCAATAATCTTTTCAACCAATCAACATGTAAACAAATTCAACTTCATCATTCAATCAATTCTACTTCAGTCATTGCCACTCAACTTGATCAACATGAGGAAATCATTAACAGACAATAGAGAAACAACAAGACTAATAAGGTTGATCAGTGATTTATGATCAGAAACCCCTTATTTTATATACGCAAGTTTGAAGAAACTAACATGTGCATATACACACTTTTCTCAAGACCAACCAATGTATAGATTTGCAAAATTTGACCTAAAATTGTGCAGCTCTTCAAAACTTCAGAAAGACCTAGATCATAATATTTAGAGATAAAAACATGCATCAATACTTAGATCCAGTCAATCCATGAGAATATCATACAATGAAAGTTCATTTCAGGTCTCATGACCGTAATCCATCATTGTATTAATTGGTGAATAGTTATTTTAGAACTATGTGACAATTATTGCTCTTACAGTGAAAATATACTTCAGATTGAAGTATTCATCAAAAATCCTTTCACTTGCACACTTAGAACTTTGATCTTCACCTCTTTATATTGTTTAGCTTTTATCCAATACCATGCATTAAAACTACACCAGAGTCGGTGGTACTCTTTGACGGGATCTATATCCATCGCCGCGCTCATTACTATGGGCCAATACCATGGTAAGGACCCCTGGTATTTAGAAAACCGTGGTGCAAAAACCATACGCTACTTTTCTTCACTGAAGTCACATATATATGCAACCTTGCCTTGATGAACCTATGTATAGTTTTTCAAATATGCACTTGTATCATACTTTTGATTCTGATATGTAAACCTTTGACCTATCATTCTGATATTATGTTCCATCATTCTGTTGCCTCTGAACTAACCTGTGGATTCATCTAGTTACCCTATACTTGTTTTGTTACAAGTGAGTTTCCATCAAGGACAACACATGCATCATAATGCCAAAAATTGCACTCTTTGGACTTAATGGCATCCATGTTGGTGTTGATCACCTCAACCTGTAGAAAATTGTTAGATACATCAAACAACAAGATATTCTCCCCCTTTGACATCAAGGGCAAAGGGTGGACCAAAGCTCCCCCCTTTGGAGCTGATTTGCATTATACTATCCATGCTCCGCTTGAGCACATGTTGAATCTTTAAAAAGATTTTGAAATGAAGAATATGAATCTATAACTCAACTTAATATGACCTTTCTATCACAAAGGACTCATACATACAACAATTATCTAACAAAGTGAGGATATATATTTGATTCAACCACCCATCCAAGCGGGATTACATAGTTGACATGACCTCAAAAGTCCATACATGATTGAATATGACAATTATTACATCATAGGTTTCCACAAGACCTTTACATTAAATGATAGATATGACATTAATAACTGAGACCAAATATCTTAAAAGTAGCATAATTCAACAACTAGAATGTCAAGAATGCATTATATTCTGCAAGGCTGATGCTCCCCCTAAACTTGTGCTACCTATTTATATTCAACAACTCATTCATCAAAGCATATTTATCAATTAGATAAATATCAATGAGAAAAATATAACTCAATATCATATCAGCAAACTGTACCCATCAATACCAGACTAAGAAAAATCAAATCATAACTATCAAAAGCATGTCAGAGGCTGATCTTGAGTCTATCCCACTATTTTTATATCAGAGAAAAACATGTGCGACTGTCTGCAAAGAAATTTGCATATATACACGACTATACTTCATGAAACTTGCGTATAGACAACAACCTCTGAATTTTCACGTGTAGACTGAGCAAACCATATTAATAGTAAAACGAGGCAGAGACAACTCCCAATTTCAGTCTGAGTTATTCAAATGCTTCTCTGGGAAGGGGTTTAGTAAATATATTAGAAAATTGTTCTTTGGAGGGAACATACTCCAATTTAACCTTTTTGTCAAGCACTTCTTCTCATAGAAAGTGATACTTAATAGGTATATGCTTGGTTTTGTAGTGCATAACAGGATTTTTCAAAATATTAATACCACTTGTATTATCACATAGAATGGATATGGGTGGAGAACATGTGATTTGTATATCCTGTAATGTTTGCATCATCCAGAGAAATTGTGTGCAACAAGATGCAACAACCACATATTCTGCTTCTACTATAGATAAGGAAATGGAACTTTGTTTCTTGCTGAACCAAGATACCAATCGAGGCCCCATGTAAAATGCACCTCCATTAGTGTTTTTTTTCTCATCAACATTTCCAGCCCAATCCGCATCTGTGTATGCATGTAGGGTAAGATTTGCATCTTTAGGATACCGTAGACCAAAGTCTTGGGTTCCTTGGTGATATTTGAATATTCTCTTTACTTCTTAAAGATGTGATTCCTTTGGATTGGCTTGGAAACATCCAACAATCCCAACTACATGCATGATATTTGGTCAGGTCCCTGTTAGATAAAATAGAATGCCAATCATAGACCTATACTCTGGTTGATTTACCGTGAGAGAATAACCATTAGAACTAAGGCTACATCCTATCATCATGGGAGTACATATAGGTTTGCAATGTTCCATCCCATACTTCTTCATAATTTTCTTGAGATATTTTGTTTGTGAGAGAAAGATGCCATCTTTTTCTTGTTTTACTTGTAGACCAAGAAAATAGGTTAGCTCCCCAAGTAAAGATATTTCAAATTCTTGATGCATAACAGAAGCAAAGTTTTGACTCATAGATTCTTCATTACTACCAAAGATGATATCATCAACATAAGAAACAATAATTAGAAGTTTATCACCCTCAATTTTTGTGTATAAGTTGTTTTTTGTGGATCCTTTTATGAAACCCTGTTGTTAAAGATATTTGTCAAGACGATAATACCATGCCCGCAAAGCTTGTTTTAGCCCATCTAAATCCTTTTTGAGTTTGCATACAAGGTTTTCATCATTCCCAAAAATGAATCCTTCTGGTTGTTCAATATATACTTCTTCTTCTAGATCTCCATTAAGGAAAGAAGATTTTACATCCACTTGATAAACTTAGAAATTTTGAAAACTTGAAAATACAAGAAACATCCTTATGGCTTCAAGTCTAGCTATCGGTGCAAATGTTTCTTCAAAGTCTATACCTTCTTGTTGAGCATAACCTTTACAAACAAGTCTATCTTTGTTTCTAATGACCTCTCCATTTTCATTCAACATATTTTTGAATATCCATTTTGTCCCAATAACATTTTTGTCATGAGGCCTTGGAACCAATTCCCAAGTATCATTATTTTGAATTTGATCAAGTTCTTCATTCATGGCCTTAACCCAACATTCATCTTTACTAGATTGATTTAAATTTTGTGGTTCAATGGTGGATAATAAATATAGATAAATAGAAGATCCTACAAGGGTTCTTCTCGTTTGTACCCTAGATTCCTTTTCTCAAAAAATTAGTTTCTGGATTATTCTTTTGAACATACCTAGATGGAACCTTTTCTTTATATAATGTATCTTCTTCTATTGCTTCATTATTTTCTTCTTCTATACCATTTAGATTTGTTGTGGGAAAGAATTCATCATCATTATCTTCTTTTGTTGATGTTACCTTTTTGGGTCTCGTGCATGCTTCTTCAATCATAACATCAATGCACTCAACAATTTTCAAAAGTTTCTTATTGTAACATTTGTATCCATTTCTTCTAGACGAGTAATGAAGAAGTGTTCCTTCATCTGCTCTAGCTTCAAACTTACCAAGTTTTTCATCATTATTTTTTATGAAACATTTGCTTCCAAAAACTATGAAATGCTTTACAGGCTTACCATACCAAATTTCATATGAAGTTTTATCACTATTCACGCAAACATGAGTCTTGTTGAGAATATTTACTACAGTATGTTCAGATTCACCCCATAAGGTGTTAGGAGTTCCAGACTCATCAATCATATATTGAGCCATTTGTTGAAAAATTCTATTCATTCTTTCTGCCACGCCATTTTGTTGAGGATTTTTAGCTACATAAAATTATCTTTTTATGTCATGTTATTCACAGAAATCAAAGAATTCATTTGATATGTATTCTCTTCCTTGGTCAGATCTGAGACATTTGATTTTTAGATATAATTCATTTTCAATTAATGCCTCGAAGACTTTAAATTTATCAAATTATTCATCTTTGTGTTTCAATAAACTAATCCAACACATTCTAGAAAAGTCATCAATGAATAAGATATAGTATTGTTCTCCACGACGTGAATTTTTCCTTACTGGTCCACACAAATTAGTATGTATGAGTTCAAGAGGCTTACTTGTTGTTCTTTCTTTGGCATTGAATTGAACTATGGTTTTCTTACATAATTGACAAGACTTACATATGGTACTTTCTAGTATGGTGATGTAGGGTAGATCACGAACAACTTTGAGCTTGCTTGATTTGCTTATTTGAGAGAAGCTTAGGTGTCCCAACCTTCTATGCCATAACTAGTTTTCTTCTGCCTTGCCTAGGTGACATTTTTCTTTTCCACCTTTCTATATATATAGATTTCTTGGGGTTCTTGTTCCTTTTATTATGGTCTTTCCTATGTCAAGTTCACAAACCACACATTCTTGTGATCCGAATAATACCTAATTTCCTTGATCACACATTTGGCTAACACTCAACAAGTTATGCTTCAATCCATCAACATACATAACATTAACAGCTTTAACTTTTTGTTTTTAAAAAATAGAATCTTTACCCTTAATGACAGCAGGTGAGTCATTTCCAAAAGTGACATTCTTTTCTTTCTCTAAAGA
This sequence comes from Pinus taeda, assembly GCA_000404065.3. Classification (NCBI taxonomy): domain Eukaryota; kingdom Viridiplantae; phylum Streptophyta; class Pinopsida; order Pinales; family Pinaceae; genus Pinus; species Pinus taeda. Next base: position 9,989 of record APFE031652781.1, read on the forward strand.
ATTTTATGCAATAATTTTATCTTTATCACTTGTCATGTGTTTTGAGCATCCTCTATCAATGTACCATTGATTTTATTGTCCTTCTACAAACAATGCTATGCCACAACTTTCAGACTGTAACTCCTTCCTTTTCCATACCTTAGAATTTGTTGATATTTTCTCCTTTTGAGATGTTGGCTGTAATTTTCTCCTACATTCAGATTCTTCATGTCCAAATTTATTGAAAAATGAGCATTTAATTTCATCTATAAGAGCTGAGAAGATATTATAAGTGTTCTTCTTGGCTCCTACCTCATTCCTTTGTTTTCTTGCTTCTCTAGTCATGATATTTTTGTATGCAACACATTGAGTAGTCTTATGACCAAAATTATGACATGAGAAACATTTTCCATTAAAGAATAAATTTATGTGATCATAGAATCCTCTAGTGTAGTTTACCTTTTGATTAGTTCTTTTATTGTTGTTCATCATTGGATTGGACTGAACATGATTTACATGTGGAATTCCTTTATTCTTTTATTGAGGAATGAAGCTTTGTTGACTAGTTTTTGGTGCATTGCTAAAGCTCTATTCATTGATTTTTGTTGCATTACTGGAGCTTTGCTGACTAGTTTTTTCTACATCTAGATAACTTCTTGTGGTGGCTGAAGACTTTTCTATTTGTTATGTTTCTTCAGTGTATCCAAGACTTGTCTTCATAAGGGGAGAGCATTGTACCTTGATAATTTCATCTAAGGTTTCATATCCTTTAGAAAATCGAAGATTTAGAGTTTTATTTCCTCAAGTTCCTTTCTTATACTTACTACTTCACATTCTAACTTCTCATTATGCTTTTCCTTTTCTATGAGTTGATGCTTCAAAGTATCTATGGTACTTTGTTTTCTTCCAAGAAAATTTTGATTTGAGTAATTTCTTCAAGGAAATCCTTTTCCTCTAAAGCATCCATAATTTTTTCATTAGACTCATTAGTATTTTTCTCAAAATCCATGAGTGATTTAAGATCTTGATCAAATTCACCTTCTTCACTATTTGACAAACCATCACTATCTTCATGAGTATAATAACTTCTTTTATTGTCAAACTGTCTCCTATTACCTTTTACAATATCCTTCCCTTTTCATGGTTGTATTTATGAGGACATTTAGTAGCATAATGACCAACTCTACCACAAGAAAAGAATCTGAAGGGAATCTTACCTCCTAATATTCCAGTGCTTAGTTGAAGTTTCTTTACAAAGTTCACCTCATCTTCTTCTGATATCTAACCAGATTCTTTGTGTTCTTTATTTTCTTCTCCTTTTGTAGATGTTTTAAATGCAGATTCTCTGACTTCTGAGGCATCTCCTTTCCTCATTTCAAAAGAATTCAGGATCCCATGAAGTTGAACAATAGCAAGAGTCTACATATCCTACTTTTCTTCACTAGCAAACACTTTTGACTCGAATTTAGGAGTTAGATATCTTAAGATTTTCCCAAATAAAGTAGTGTCCTTTATAGCTTCACCGATATTTGTCATGTGATTTACAATCTCATTTATGCGTAGAAAGAAAATGGCAATACTTTCATCATTTTGCATTATGAGAGTTTCATATTGAATTCTGAGAGTTTGGATTTTAGCACTGTTTACCTTGGTATCGCCTTCATATCTTTAAATGATTTTGTACCATATTTCTTTTGTTGCATTTAGCTACATAACTTTGACAAATTCTGATTCTATCGGACTTCCCAATAATGCATTGACAACTTTGGCATTGGTTTCATATCTCTTCTTTTCTGTTGCATCTATGGGAACTGCAGCTAGATATTGGTAATCTCTTTCCACAATTGCCCAAACATCTGCTCCAAGAGACTGAAGATAGGATCCAGTTCTTGTCTTCCAATATATAAAATTATTTCTGCTGAAGAGTGGTGGTCTGATAGATGTTGTTCAGTCTTGATTTCTCATCTTGGGAGACCTTTCTTCAAGCGATCAAACTTATTTTGAAAGACCTAATTTGATTCCAATTGTTGGGAAAAATACTGAGAGGGGCAGTGAATTAGTATTTTTAAAAACTCATAATAATAATTTTCCTTTTTTTAAATGTATACAAGACTTGACTGAACCCAACTAGTGTATATACGTGACTTTTGTAAAAGAAACTAGCATATGCTCAGTAAACTTGTACAAGAACTAATTCTTTATATATTAAACTTAAACTAGAATGTAAGAGATTTATCATGCATTTGATAAGTAGTAAAAAAGTGTAGTAAGAACAGAGTAAAGTATCACAAATAAGTAACACACATGAACACCATGATTTAAGGTAGAAACCCAATGTGGGAGAAAACCAACGCTATTGTCGTCTCAGTCTTCAAAACTTATTAATAGCAAAAACTTCTTACATTCTTGTACTGGTGCAGACTCATACCAGTATGTAGTAACCCACATGATGAAGGCTAAAACCTTCACTCATTCTCCAGCTCTGACTCAAAGGGAGCTCCAACCCCCTGATCTGATCACCAACTTCTACTTGTTGGAAGCTTCGATTTCCTTAATGAAGGATCCAACCCTCAACAACATCCATTGAACACGCTTCATATATTTTCACACTAGATCCAACATCAACACGTATGCTCAATCATCATTATAATACAATCATCAATCTCCGCCACACGGAATCAACCAACCACTGAAACCCAATCAACTGACACTTAATCAAAACTCAACCAATAAAATGGAATAGTCAGATCACTATAACTAGTACACATAATTAAATTCAGAATACTACATCAACACACAAAGTCAACTGCAACCTTGACCATTCAAATGCTAAAATGTATATGCTACTTTTCTTAAGGCAACCAGTGTGCATACACACTTTTCTGTAGAGAAAGACGTGTAAAAATATTAATATACTAAAAACTAAAAAAATCTAATTGTGAATCAAACACAGAGTTGACAAGAGCTATTCTAAAATATTCTATTAGATTACATAACCCTCATAAAGTAAGTAGCATTAATAATATTTTCAACCAATCAACATGTAAACAAATTCAACTTCATCATTCAATTAGTTCTACATTAAACATTGTCACTCAACCCAGATCAACATGAGGACATCATTGATTGACAATAGAGAAACATCAACACTGATTAGGTTGATCAGTCATTTATGAGTAGAAACCCCTTACATTATATATAAAAATTTGAAGAAGCTAACCTGTGTGTATACACGCTTTTCCTGAGACCAACCAGTGTATAGATCTGCAAATTTTGACCTAAAATTGTGCAGCTCTTCAGAACCTCAGAAAGAACTAGATCATAATATTCAGAGATAAAAACATGCGTCGGCACTAAGATCTAGTCAATCCATAAGCAAATCATACAATGAAAGGCTATTTCAGGTCTCATGATCCTGATCCATCATTGTAATCATTGGTGCATAATTATTTCATGTCTATGTGACAATTATGGCCCTGACAATGCAAATATACTTCATATTTAAGTATTCATAAAAATTCCTTTCACTTGCACACTTAGCACTTTGATCTTAACGTCTTTATATAGTTTAGCCCTTATCCAATACCACGGGTCAAAACTACACTAGTGTTGGTGGTAATCTTTGACGGAATCAATATCTGTTGTCATGCTCATTACTATGTGCCAATACCATGGTAAGGATCCCTGGTATTTAGAATACCATGGTGCAAAAGCCATACACTACTTTTCTTCACTAACTGGCATGTATACGCGACTTAGCCTTGACAACCCTGTGTATAGTTTTTCAAAGATTCACTTGTATCAAACTTTTGATTCTAATTTGTAAACCTTTGTCCCATCATTCTGGTATTTTATTCCATCATTCCATCACCTTTGAAATGACTTGTGGATTCATCTAGTTACCATATGCTTTTTCTTATTACAAGTGACCTTCCATCAAGGACAAAACATGCATCATAATGCCAACAATGTCTTCTTTCTATTTGAGGATGCAAATAGATATTTTGGCCTTCATGTTCTTTGTGTAATCGTACAACTCAAAGAATTTATTCATCCCAAGTATTCATGCCTCTACATCCTATGACTTCCTCAAATATCCATCAAAGCTAGGTGGCTCTGTATTCATGAACTCATTTGGAAAATATCCCTTGTCACTCCTCTTGTAATGATGATAACGATGACGATCATAGTACCTGTCAGAGCCAGAACTAGAATAGACCATGTGTCCATCACCTCTCCTACTTGGAGTATCCAAGAGCCTTCCATATCTGATTGTTTCATCCTTATCTGACATGTGGCCACCGTGAGGCCTATTGTCATATGCCCCATTAGTTATGTCCTCCTACCCATGGCTAATCTTAAGTGGTGCCTATCTCTGCAATTCGAATAAACTATGAAGGAATACTATATTAACTTTTGCTTATTTCTCTTTTGCATGAATGATCATGTCATTATCTACCTTGCAACTTCTTATTTCTACCTTCAAACTTCTCAATGTGTCTACTAAGTTAGAAGAATTACCCACACCATGTTGCTCATCTGATACATAGGGAGAGTTTCGTGAACTGTAGTCTACCATATTCCTAGTTGTATTTGATCTCTTTTCTGCAAGTACACCATGTCAGCTAAAACCAAAAATAACATAATCCACATACCTCAGTATAGTTTAGGGGATGATATATGATCTCCAAGATCAACCAAATTATCAAGATACATGTACAATCATAATTACATCAGCATATAACATCAATTTAACCACTATCCAATTATCAATGCTTGACCATACCGACCACATACCATGACCTCATGCATCACAACTACAACCATATCAATTTATGCATAACAATATATAAGCATTGACATGCATAACCAGTGCATAATCAACATACACTCATGATAACTGATGGGCCTCCAAATTAGACATAAATTAAGGCCCATATGACCATGCTTCAACACATTAAACTTGTCCTTTTGCATTAGATGACATATTTTTAACTTTAATATGTTCAATGGGAGGTGTTAGAGATAATCACATATGTGTGCCTAATATTATTTATTTTTGTATAATATTGTGAGAACATTGGGCAGATTATGAAAATTTGGAGGAGGATATAATCTAGGGACTTTCTTCCTACTACAGGAAGATCAATATTGGATAATAAAAGAATAAGATATTATCAAATCATTACATGAATTCTGGAGCTCCAGTGATTCAGAAAATCTAGGAATGTGTTTCTTGCCATTAAATGTAAATTCCTAGTGTTATGAACTAGATCCACTATTTGATGGATTTTGGAGGGGAAATCTTCCTCCTTTAAAGGATAATTCGTTCCCATCAATTGTTTTTAGTAAAAAAATTATTTTTCCTCTAGGGGCATATATTTCTTATCTTATTTTGGAGAAAACTTGTTATTTAGTAGCACCACTTTCATTTTCAGTAGGGATGTACTTGGATTGACTCAAATAATGAAGTTTGGTGCCATTTTTAGCTTATAAATCTTGGTTTCCTTCATAGGAAACTAATTTTCCTTGGTCTTGGCCATCCCATCAGCCTCAAATCCTTCTTGTATAATTTATTTATGTCTTTTGAACATCTTTTTCATTTGCAACTCTTATTTCTGCATTTACTATTCATGCTTCTTTTATTGTAGGTTACATTGGTTAAATGATTGAAGTGATTTCTTTTGTAGATTATTTATAGAGTCAAAATAATTATGCATCCTTATAATAGCTTTGAAAATTCACATTCATTATTAAGCTACTTGGATTGCTCTACTAGTTCACAAATCGAGAATTTCCCGAAGTCGATTGTAGAAAAATAGTGGTAATTTTATGTTATTTTTTAGAATGTGTTAATGAGATTATTTTGAGTTTATTACACTTGTATAAGTCCATAACATAATTCAATTTAATAACAAAATTTATCCCATATAATTTTCACTTGATTAGGTTAGGCAATTGGTACATCAACTAGCTCACTAGTTCTAGATTTTCCAATTTTCAGAGTAACATTTTATACTATTTTTAGAGCATGTTAACAAGGGTATTTTGGAAATATTCCACTTCGAATGGATCCCTAATACATCCTACTTAATAAAAAATATTTTTATCCCATTTTCATTTTAATTACTTGGGAAATCTGCAAGTTATCTCCTCCTATAGAAAAATAGGACCACCTATAGCACGTGTAAACTTGACCAAATTTGCTCCAAAAGCTTGGATTTTGTATCTTGGGATTAAAAAATGACCCCATAGGATCAGAATCCATGATTGAGGAAGACCAAATACCACTCTCGGCCCACCTTTCCTTCACTACAAGTACACATATGCAATTAGAATTAGAAGCCACATTTCCACATTTGAATAACAATGAATGTTTTCTTATGAAAAATACATGTATTTTGTTACTAAACCTAAGTTTTCTTGAGCATAGTGATAAAAAGGGTGATTCATCAATGAAAAATAGATTAGAATTGATTCTTGAATTCATGCTTCCTTAAGATTTCAAGCATTGTTGTTGAAAATATCAAATTTGCTTTTTCAAAACAACATTCCACATTCTAAAATTAGAGTATTAATTTACATTTTGCAAGTAGATTAATGTTTCTGTTTTTTCAATTAGTTTAGTTTTTGATTTCATGATATTCACTTCATTTCCTCATATCAATAAAAGAAGGACAAATTTGATGTGGCACATACAGTGTTGACACCTCTTACATTTGTACGAACCTTAGGTTGATAATTTATGTTCGTACCCTTGGGAGTAGCAACATTCTTTTTGCAATACTAAGGTTCATCACTTATTGGCGCCAATTTTAGGGAGGTGTCAAAGTATGCATTATTTTCTTCCATAGTTGATTCAATTCTTTTACTTTTTGCAAAAACACACAAAAAATTGCATTAGGCATCTTTCATTTCAAGAGTATAAATTAAATTGTATTATATTCTCATTCATTTTTCTTTATAAAAAACAAAAAAGTACTTCTCCAACACCAACCACCCCCCCCACCCACCTCCATTGGATCACATGGTACAGTATGAACCACATCACCATCCACTTTTGTAGGTAGAAGAAGAAGAGGTGGCAGATAAGGTAGAAGAAATGGATGGAGATGATGAAAATGAAGAAGATACTCTTGGATTTCCCATTCAAGATATTGATATCAGTTTTCATATGAAGAACACCCCTCTATCTTTCCTTACCAACTTCCACAGTATGGGGTCAGAGGATCCGAAAACCTTTCTCTTTGAATTTGAAATCCTTTGTAGATCTTATGGTTACTTGTTAACCACTCAAAAATTGAGATTGTTTTCAGAAACATTGAAGGATAAAGCTCTTAAATGGTTCACGAGTTTAGGGACTAATTCAATAAAATTGTGGAATGATATGAAAAATATAAATATCATGATCTTAAAGAATAAATCTTTAGAATGACTCAAAAAGAAGATGAGATCTTTGAGGATATAATAGACAGATTTATGTATAATGTTAAGAGGGAAAAATTACATCATTTAGGATTTGACACACTAAAACCCCTATTACTAGGAACAATTAGGGATGAGTGGATTGATCTCCTTGATCTCATGACTAGAAGTAATATATACCAATTATCATTTGAAGAAATTTGTGAAACATGCAAGCACATATGAAGAGGAAGGACAAGAGAAAGTAAATCAACATCAGGATCAGTAAGTCAAGTTAAACATGGAAATTTGTTTGATGAATTTAAAACAACAATTCTTAGCAATCTAAGTGAACAAGTAGAAATGTTAAGAATGAAAAATGGGAAAAAATAAGATGATGATATTTTTTTTATCCATGTAGAATCACATTCTACTAAATATTTTTCATCATTATAAAGGTTGAAGGAATTTTACCAAGAAGACAATGGAGCAAGTCAGTCACCAAAGAAACTCTGTTATGTAGCTCCAAGGGGACCATGGCATCCTAGTAAACTTAGTATGATGCAAAAATCTAATTCAAAATTTCAAGGTTATTCACATCCATCTCAAAGTAATTGGAACACACCCTTTCCTTGGAAACCTTAGCCATCTCAACCCAAAAGCCAATCTTGGAAGCAAGGTTGGTAAGGACCTTATGGGAAAAATCCACAATATTTTCCTCAATATCCTCCATACCCAACTCCATGTTATCCCTACCATCCACCTCCACCACAACCACAACCTCAACCATATCCATCTCAAAGATCCACTCCCACTCAACCACCTATACCACAATTTTCAAACCCACACAAGGAAGTAGCTCAGCCCACTTACAATGTTGAGGTACAATGATTCGAAACAAGTCCTCTTGATGTAAATGGTGTTCATCTTAGATCAAGAAGAGTATTTAAAAAAATAGATTCTCTTCATGTCATTGAAGGACAAAATTCATGTAAAGAATATTCAAATGAATCATGGGCTACATTTGATGAAGAGAAGACATCATAATCAGAGATTGAGAAAGTTCCCTCATGTTTACCACTAGATCCTCCATGTGTTTAAGATAAAAACCGGGAAAAAGATGAATATTTGAATGTCATGGTAGAATAGGACACAAAAATAGATCCAAATGTGCAAGTGGACTAGGGGCTTCACAACTATATTGGAATATGGTTCTAGACAATGATTAAATTGCAACAACACACTCTTCCTTAACAATTCTTGATCTCATCTCAGTCAAATAAGTTGGTCTCTCACTTTCAGGTACATGTCAAATAATATATTTCAAGCCTACACATGAGTTTATCTGTCATCTTGATGTGCACATGGATCCATTAGAAATATTCCTATACTTCAAATAAATTTTGTTTTTTTTTTGTTTTTTTGTTTTTTTTTTTTTTTTTTCTCCAGTAGAGTAGGATAGAAAAATAAAAAACGGAAAAAAGAGAAAAATAAAATCTCAGGTGAAAACCTCCTTTGAGGCATATGAGATTAGCTCATAGATTGAAAACCTCCATAAGGTGGCCAATGGATTGGAAAAAGAGAAAATAAGAGAAAAATAAAAGGCTAGGTGAATACCTCCTTTGAGGCACCTAGGCAGACCTACTAGTTGAAAACCTCATTGAGGCAGCTAGTAGGCTTAGGGAAAAAAGAAAAAAAATGAAAAATGAAAAGTAAAAGCTTATTTTCTCCATGTATCTCTCTCTGATGAACGCAGGTTCTCTCCAACCTTCACAAGGAACAAGAACAATTTAGCACCAAAAGGAAAAAGTTGATAAAAAACCTAGTCAAAGAAAGTCAAACTTGGGTTTTCTCCTCCTTTTCTCAGATGCTCCAACAAGACCAAGGCCATGTCAATCCATCACCCTCATCCATTTCAAACACCCCCCATCATTTCCAAGGCTTTCCCATTCATTTTCCTCACTATCCTAAAATTCTACAAGAGGGTTATGTTTTTCTATAGGAGACCAAAATATACATGGCATAAATTGTTTTTACTGTATCTCAAAAACCATCAATCCGTTGGCCCAACTATTTTATTGGGAGTTGTATATGGATGACATTAACATGCTCAAGGAAATTTAGGGAATTCTAGTGTATACATTTCGAGAAATTGACCTCCATAACCTACAAGAATTTTTATTTTTTCTCGCGATTACTTCATCCATTCGCCAATATGTTTTATGTGGAGATGCATAAAGATGGTGGAAACATGCTCATCAAATTTCAGGTCAATCCAATCTACCATTTGAGAGATGTGGATAAATAATTATGCTCTAGGAGACTATACTAAAATACTACAAGAGGCAGATCTAATTGGAAAAAGGGGCCAAAGCACAATGTCTTATATAAGAAATGTTGTGAGAGGTCCACCTATCACCTTCATCACTCATCCACTCCATCTATCCAAGATTCGTACTCAAATTCTACTCTGTCTTACATGAAAAAATCAAAAATATATTTATCATCAACTTTCCCACCACCTACACCACCTCTTGATGATTTTAACCCTGTCCTTATACCCCCTATGACTTACCACCAATCCCACATACAATAATGAGGTCTCCAAGAGGAAGTAAATGATTTCTATGGGAAGAGGATTCCTCTTGTAGCAGCTTGTAAAGTTACAATAGAACTCAAGATCAATTTTCTTCTGACCCACAGAGCAGAAGATCCAGCCACCTTGAGCATCATGAAGCCACTTTTGAAGTTGAGAAGGGACACATCCTACTTAAGAAGTAGTCCATCTACTGCACTAGCAGTAGATGAGACACTAGGAAGAAGAAGCCAAGCATTAAGGGGGCCATTAAAAAACAACTAAAAGAAGAATATGCCCTGCTACAGGAAGGTAGAAAGCTGCTACAAGAAGCTAGAAAGTTGCTATAGGAAAGCACAAAGTTTCTACAGGAAAGTGTTGGACAACTAAATGATAGATCATGGAGGCCATCAGGGCCATGAATGAGGCACAATTAGGTCACTAAGTTTCTCAGAGGATGACCAACACTTTCAGCAGGGGGTATGATGGACCTCCAAATTAGAGATAAATTAAGGTCCATTTGGAAATCCTTCAACACATTAAACCTATCTTTCTACATTAGGTGACATATTTTTAATTGTGAGAATATTGGGGAGATTATGAAGAATTGGAGGAGATAATCTAGGGACTTTCTCTATGCTACATGAGGATCAATACTGGATAATAAATGAACAAGATATTATGAAATCATTACACGAATTCTGGAGCTCCAGTGATTGAGAAAATCTAGGAATGTGTTTCTTATCATTTAATGAAAATTCTAGTGTTGGGAATCAAATCCACTATTTGAGGGATTTTTGAGGGGAAAACTTCCTCCTTTCAAGTATAATTATTCCCCGTCAATTTGTATAAGTACCAATTAAAATTTTCTCTACGGGCATGTATTTCTTAGTCTTCTTGTGAAGAAAACTTGTTATTTAACAACTCCACTTTTATTTCTAGCAGGGATGTACTTGGATTGATTCAAATAATGAAGTTTGGTTCCATTTTTAGCTTCCAAATATTGGTTTCTTTCATATTAATCTGAGTTTCCTTGGACTTGGCCATCCTAGGATCCTCATAGACCTCTTGTATAATTTCTTTATGTCCTTTGAATGTATTTTTCACTTGCATCTCTTATTTCTGCATTTATTATTCATGCTTCTTTTGTTGTAGGTTACATTGGTTAAATGATTGAAGTGAGTTTTTTTGAAAGTTATTTACAGATTCACAAGAATGATTCATCCTTAGAACAACTTTGAAAATTCATATTCAACATTTAGCTACATGGATTGGTATACTAATTCACAAATCTAGAATTTCTGGAAATCCCTTGTAGCTAAATAGTAGTAATTTTCTATTATTTTTTATAACATGTCAATGAGATTCATTTGAGTTGATTCCACTTGTATAATGTCATAAAAAAATTCAAGTTCATAGAAAAATTTACCCCATAGAATTTTCACTTTATTATTTTAGATATTTGGTAGGTTAACTAGATCACTAGTTCTTGAATTTCTGGTTTTTAGAGTAGTAATTTTCTGCTATTTTTTAGCATATGTTAACCGAGGTATTTTGGAGTGTTTCCACTTGAAATGGAGTCACAAGACATCCTAATTATTAAAAAAAATTCCTATACCATTTTTATTTTATTTACTTGGGAGTTCAACAATTTATCTCCTCATGTAGCAAAATAGGACCTCCTATAGCACCTCATGTAGCACATTTAAACTTGACCAAATTTGCTCCAAAATTTTGGTTTTTGTCTCTTAGGATTGAATAACGACCCCTAGGATCTGAATCCATGATTGAGGAAGGCCAAAGTGTTGGAATTATGAAAAATGTGTTTTCCTTGGTGGAAACCTACTTAATAAAGATGTCAACATGATAATAGCAGGATAAGTATTAGGCCAGTACATATGTGACAGAAAGATTATTAGTTCAAAGATAAAGGAATAATAAATATGATTGTTTAAGAAGTATAATTTGGTCCTATGAACAAAGGGTGCGTACATACATGGGTATTGTGAATAAAAGTTGCGTGCAGTTTCCACACCACAATATTCTCAATACGAGGAGTCTTTACCATGGTATTGGCCATAGTTCGTAACACCCTCCTCCCACATTTACCCAAGTTAACCCATCCTCTGGGGTAAAGATGTGATGATAGGATACTATTATGTGATTCAACTCCCCTTGGATAGTTAAGGAAGTGGAATGAAAAAGACCAAACCAATCCGACCTTTCACACATGCTACAGAACCTTCAGGAGCCAATCAACCCTTCCAAGTGACCAACCCATGAGGCAACTTGACATTTCATTGATATGGAACCCCAACCACTACCATGAAAATACATGCATGTGACTGAGGCCTTATATCCACTCCCATAGTAAGGGAATGCCAACGACTGTGGATTTGTTCATCTAGTTTTGAGCCAATGACCTCAAATTATATGCCACCATTTCAGGCTTAGGACTCCTGCCTCTGCCCGGGAGTTTATGAAACCTTTATAAATGTTAAATGAAATTGAAACAAAGGTACTAATGCAAACAATTGATCAATGAATTGACTGGACCCCTACTAGCCATAACAGGCATTTCTTCAAACATGTCACAAATATGTAATCTATAGGTCATAACAACAAATTTGAGCATAGGGGTCTCATACTTATCTAAAATTCGTAAAGAAGCATTGTTTCCTTATCACAATAGTTTCATTATCATCTATTAGGTCATATATTAATTGTACATTCAATTACTAATAAAATCATGATGGAAACCATACATCAAGTATGTCATAAAACATACTCATAACCAACATATAACCAACAAAAATTCAAGGATATAACAACCAAAAATTCCACATATAAGCCAGTGCATTTACACATGATATACCAAGGAGAAAGACATCTTATTAATGAATACAAAATCCAACTAGTTATGGGACTTCCATGAACCACCCAACCATAGATTGGCTGAACCAAATATTTCTTTCAGCCAATCACACCCATACAATATTCCAAGCATGAATGTGAGACTCAAAACAAAACCTAACGAGGTTTTCACAAACTTTACTACAATCTCTACCATATCGCTAGGCCCTAAACATTCATGCATGGCACTACATTTCTCCACCTACGCCGCAAGGAATTTTCTTGTCTCCTAGTCTCTAGGCTTTACCATACATCCCACCATACAATGGTCGAGGTTCCTTAGGCCTAATTAAGACTCCACCCTCCAGGATTTACCCTATATCCCACCATTCACCGACCAAGGATTCCTAGGCCCGATCAAGGGCACACACCTCTAGGATTTACCATATATCCCACCATTCATAGGTCAAGGATTCCTAGGCCCCTGGGGCACATAGTATCCTTGTTTACTACAATCTCATTTTTGTTCAATGATTCCTATGCCATGTGTTATCTCTTTCAAAGACCACCTCACTAAGTTTTGAAACCATCTAACAACCCATGTTAACCAATAAAATAGAACCCATCACACTGTGGCTATCAGGAAATGGAAAGGAAAGGTTGAAGAACACTATCACACGTGGAAAATCCCATGGAAATGATAACAAGAGAACCAAATACACCCATGCATGTACCATGCATGCCAAATCTGCAAGGAAATCACACATGCAAATCGATACCTGCAAATAATCTTGTTGTAGTTGCCTGATCCTGATCTTCCTTCCTTAATCTTTGCTTCCTATTTTCCTTCTTTGTCCTTCTTTTTCTTTCTTTGAACCAATGATAGAATGATCCAAGAATGAATGTTAAAGAGTGTGAGAGAGGGAATAGAGAGAGCACCAAAACTGAACTGACAAAAGGTACCAACTGTTCCTCAGAAGCCTTTTTATTAATGAGGCCTCTATTTTATTCAATTTTCCATTATCTTTCCTTTCACTTTGCCTTTTCAGAGCCTTTGCCATTGCCTTTTCCAATTCCATTAGCCATAATAAATGAAATGAACACCCACACTAAGATGTCTTTCCCAACATTCATCTTGGAATACATGTACCTTGACCATGGTTATTATTTTTCCTTTATTAACTTTATTTACATGGAATTTTGACCATGGTTCTTACACTATAAATCTTAGCTAACTAGTATGTTTGGGGAATATTCACGAATAGATCACATTCCTCCTAAACTGCTTCTGCTAGTTCCCCCCAAGCTAAGATCTTCTTGGCTAATGGAATCATCAACAACCTCTTTGATTCCTAGGTGGTTTATTTTATAGATTTCTCTCCATCATATTTTTAGCATTGTCCTACTTTAAGGTTTGCTCGCCTTTTTCCTAGGCCTTTATGTGTTATTTTTTCAAAAAAGATTCTTTTATTTTTCTTTAATGCACACCTTTCTATCCCATAATGGTTTATTCCATAAATATTAGTATTTCTCTCAAACTAAGTGATTAACATAATATTTGTCTCCCAGTATGTTAATATTTTTAATTATTTTCTCATAGGTATTTTTAGGAGAAATTTTAGGGAAAGGGTATCATGTGGACTTAACCACAAACAACCTTACATAGGCCTGAAAGAAGTATTCTAAAATATAATGCTCTTTCCTTAATTTTCCAAATAGTTTATTTATTAATTCAAATAATAATAATATATTTATATCATTTCATAAGTCCAAGCATGGCTTCCATAGCCATTCAATCCAATAATAGTTCAATGTCTAAAAATAGTCAATGTTTAAAAAGCAGAATATAGGTGTGTTACAACTAAAGAAAATGTAACAAAAAAGACAAGAATGAGAACTTTATGAGTACCCTCAGTGTGAAATGGGCCCACAATACAAACTTTTGATGAACTTAATGGAGGGCAACATGATGAGAATGGGAGAATATTGATCCCAACGTCACTGACAATTTGGAAAATGGAGCTCGTGGGATCCCATACGAGCCTTTGTATAAAGACAAAAATAGTATATATAAGGGTGGTGGGGCCCACATTTCCACCTCATTTATATCATATTGATGTGCCACTTGATGTGGACCCCAGAGCTTGTACATGATTTTGCAGTCAACCGAAGCACCTATTTAGTGAGTAAGGAGAAACAAATAATCCATCGTAAAACCCCCTTTGTCAATTGAGTAGCATAGGATAGATAGGCCTTATAGGAATGGCATGTAAATACCTTTTAGGTCACAAAGCCCCAACTCCCATAGGTGATTGGCTAACAGTCATGAGGGTTCTTATGGGTTGGTGAAAAACAACCACGATGGTATCATGCTTGTAGCTGGTAAATCCACAATGGTACCATTGTTGTGAATAAAACAGGCGCGAGTAAGCCTCAGAAGGGCCTCATGAGTTAGGGATTGATATCCATGAGGATGCTCATGGTTTATAGAAATACAAGTGTGATGGCCCATGTGACAGTGTATGGAATATTCATGAGGGTAGAAAACAACTATTTGGTGAACAGCTGCACACCCCTTGCAATTGTGTAGCAAACAATTGTCAGGGTCACCCAAAGGTAAAACTTGTTTTTTTTTTTAATCACATTTGTTGTTTTTTTAGATCAATAGATTGAGCCCGTCTTCATAGGATGGTTTCATGGAGAGAGTTGGATTGGGCGCCCATACACCTTGATGTGGCAGTAGATGCCCAATGTTGGACGACACTAGTAGGATGGAGGTAAAAAAATTCTATCAAAACATCTTAATTCGATTGCAGGAGGAGTTCTTATGATTTGTTATTGGATGATGCTAACTAGATCGATAGGTGTTTGAAATCTAATGATTTGACCTACCGATATTAGTTGAGACCAATATTTATTTGTGACTGGATTAGTGTCATGAGGGGGGTACTACTGATTGAGCCCCCATGGTGGGATTAGATTGGCTTACTAGGGAAATTAGTGGTGCGAGCTTGAGCCATTGGATGTTAGGGGAATTAAGATCGACTCTATCTTGGACCAAGCGACATGAGAAGTGTCAACAATGATTGTTTGCATATAGGGTTCTTTGGCCCCTTGCTATATTACATAGGGTTATGATTAGAGTGTTGGAGTGTTTGTGTGTTGATGCATTTTTTTTCTCGACCAGAGTGGTTCATTGGGGACTGATTACTCAACTTACCCAGGTGGCAAGGAGAGAGGTACAATCTTTTGGCTATGGGACCATTGTGTGTAGCTTCCTATACAAGAAGGTGATTTTGATTTGATTGATCATCCACATGGACTTGATGCATCCTAGAGAGCCACAGATCAGGGGAAGGGCACCTTTGATGCCATGGTTAAGTGGTGGAGAGGTGGGTTGCTACTAGACCGATATGATGAAGCATTGGTTCCTATCCAACCCTTAGTTGATCTTATATTTACCTTATGTTGGGATGGACTTCAGCGGTGACCTTGATATGGGCTTACCTCTAAGTTGTGCATGGAGCCCAATAAGTATGAGTATTCTTGATTTTTACATTTGCTTGCATTTATTTATATGTTTATGATATATATCATTTTGGTATTGAGGTTTGATATTTTTCTTATAGATGTGTGACCTCATGGGTGCACCTAGGGGAGATTGAATGGAGGGGTCACATAGGGAGGAAAAAGGTGGCCTCGGGAGGTGGCCACTAAAGGAGGACATCAACAACCTTGGGAGGGGAAACTAAGGAGCATCTGTTGTGAGGGGTGCAAATTTAGGTAGGTGCATTCCATGTAACCTCTTTATCTAGTTGGAATATCTTGGGCATTGAGCTATAAGAAAAAAATGTGATTTTTTCATATCTAATGTTCCAAGGGATTGATGGGGCTTTCATCCATTAATTGCTAGCTCTTAGCACTCTATGACTAGAGACTTGACAATATTATTAGGTATTAGAGAAATTTATTATGATTTATGCATCCAACATTCTTGTGGCTCAATGGCTCTTAGCTCTTAGGTGCTACAATAAAAGGCTTGGCTAAGGACCAATCTTATCTAGTATCAGAGATATATGTTGACATTTATGCACCTAAAACTATGGGGGGTTGAGGGATTTTAACCCTTAAGTGCTAAATTTCTAGCGTTCTACCACTAGTAGCTTTACCAAGAGCCAACCATATTAGGTTTCGAAGAAATTTATGAACCTTTACACGTTGAAAACATTTTATGCACAACATTTTAGGGATGCTTAGCTCTTGGGTTCTAATCCTTAAATTCCTCATGACCAAGAGATTGACCAGGGGATTAACCATATATTCGAGTGATCAAGAAATCCCATGAGCTTCATATTACCAATGACATAATGATCCAAGGGTTCGATGGGGAAAACCCTATATGGAACCTAACTCCCATAGCCTGTAAATTTATTTAAAAATTTATAATCATTTACTAACTTGGGAGGTTCAACGAGTATGAAATTTTGTGTTTTCATCAATTTCTCTAAGTCACACTTATCCCTACTAGTGACTCAAAATTGGTTTCATATTGCCTCAAGTTGATTCAAGGGGAGTTTGATGGTGTTTTTAGAAATAAGATGAGACAGGCCTCAAATCTATTTGTTGAATATGACGTTCCTTAAGTTGTTTTATTTCCTAACATCATTTTAGAACCCCCTAGTGTTTATGCAAATAGTAGGTTGGGACCCCCCGAAATGAATAAGGGCCATCAATATTCGCAATGTTAGTTCATCACTAGATGCTGAGGGGCCCAATTAAGTTATGTTTACTAACTTCTGTTATTGAACGATGCATACGATCCTCCAATTTGTGTTGATATTGGTATTGATATCAATGATAATACAATGTACGTGTTCCCTCTCATATTAATTGATCAAGGCTAACTTGTGTTAATCCAACTATGATCCCCTTACCATGTTAACATCAACGAAAACAAATTTTACAACAATATTCTCCTTTTTCATTTATCGAAACCTCCAATTTGAGCTTCACATTCGATATCTGCTGCTAAAATCCAAAGCTCTCACCCTTCTCCCCCCAATCTATAATTTATGCCCCTCTGGCATCAATGGAAAAGGACTATGCCTGCTAAGAATGAGACTCCCCTTGTCTATACATGATTATAAGTTTACCTATATATCTCTATTTTTTCTATGGTTGAATATTTTCTTCAATTAAGTGCACTCTATTTGCAACTACTACAGGAATCTCGCTAGCTATATAAGTTCAATTCTTATCTATGTCTACCATTTCTTTTTTTCCACATTTCTTCGCTATGTCTACATTTTTTTGTAGTTTTCTTGATTATAACTCGACTTCCCATATCAAAAACTTTTGCAACTCCTACTCTATCTACAAATTCTTTCAGTAACTATAATGGATCTTCCTACTATATATCTCTCGTGTTTTCTTATTATTTTCACTTTTGGGTACAATTTCTTCATCTGATAGGTTAACAAAAAAACAATTACTTCTTCTAATTAATTAATTATGCTTTGTTTGCAACTAGGAACCCCCTTATCAAACCTATGTCTATTTGTCCCTACGTGAAATATTTCGTCTTCTTTCCCTCCCTTCCTTTTATCCCCACTTTGCCTCTCTCCTTTTGTTTCTTCTTTTGCCTTTTTTTCCTTCTTCCTATGTGATTTTCCTACTATTCCCAATCATTAATATATCATCAACATACAAGACTAAATAAATAACATGATCACCAACAAATTTGAAATACAATGATTTCATTTGCTCCTGAAGCCAAGTATTAGAATATTTAAGTATTGAATGTTTAATACCACATCCTTAGTGATTGTCTTAATCCATACAAGGGCCTTTTCAACCTGCATACTATCTCTATATTTCCTTTCACCAAAAATAATTATGGCTACTTGATGTATATTTATTCATTCAAATCCCCATGTAGGAATGATGTCTTCACATCCATCTTTTCTACTTCAAATGTTGAACATAATGTTGGAGATCATTGGACATAATGTTGGATATTTTTGGACATAGTGTTGTCATTGGTTGGCACTTGTGATTGGTATTGGAGATTGATGTTTTGCAGTCATTGATGTCAATGGAAACATCAAGCTAGTTGTTTAGGTCATTGGTAGAGAAAAATCATAGTAGTAGAATAATTGAAGAATCCTTAAAAAAAATATGACTATGAATGGTGGTTGCATGGTTCAAAGACTTGGTTGTTGAAGATAGTTTATGGGCACAAGATCAAGTCAAAATCCCCTAAAGAGAGCCTATATGGATATCCTAATGGAAGAAATTTCCAATGGTATATCACACATAGAAAATCTCCTAAGGATTGAATAAATAATGTAGGTTGAAATCAAGTGGTCAACCTTGGTTGAAGAGGTTTAGATGTTTGGGCCACTAAAGAAGGAAATGAGTGTGGTAGAAAGGGTCAAACTTTGCACTAGTTCGGGGTCATCTAACTATTTGGTCCAGTTGATATATTCATGGGTGCAGGTGTGAAAGAGTCCCAAATTCATGTTTTTCAGGGGTGCAGGTGTGTAAGGGTCTCGAACCCAAATCCATGAACATAGATTTGTATGATGGAAAAGTTCCAGTGTCAATCGAGAATTTTTCCTTGAAAGGATTGTTTCAAAGGAACATAATAATATCAACCAAACTTGAATTTACTCTTATACAAGTTGATGACATGGGAGAAGGACATGGCCAGTGAGGTGGCGATGATTAGGCATGGATGATGATGTGATGCCTTTTGCAAATGACACGTGGCAAGAAGTTTCGAAGTTTTCGATGGACAAGTAGACCAAATCCATGTGACATGTCATACCATTCAGAGGATGCCATGTGCTAGGATGAAGTCATCATGATGAAAGAAGTGTCACTGGGTGATGATGTGGCATAAAATTGGGAATAATGTCAGAAGGTTGCATTCGTGGAAGATTCTTCATGTTATAGAATTGTCAAATTCTATTGGAGTTGGGAAGTGGGCCCAAACTATGAGTTGTTCAGTAGTTTGGTTGTTAGCATGGTTTATTCAAAGTGCAGTAATAAACAAGGCATGAACCTGAATAGGAGGATAAGTGCGTCATGTGTCAAGTCTCCAGTCATGGTCACTATTGGGTGTGGGATCCCCCCAAGGCATGTTTTGGGTCTTAAAGCCCAAGTTTTGACTAAGTCCATTGTAAAGACTCCGCGATTTGTGGGTGCGGAGCATGAAGTCATAATAGAGTCATGGGGTTATCCACCCTTGTTTTTGTAATGTAATGTCAGTTTGAAAGATCTACCCATGGTCTACGGACCATGGGATTGTATAAATAGAGTGAGGCTCTAAGTGTAGAGATGATAAGGAATCAGTGAATCTAAGGAGTCAATGAAGCATTGAGTCGAAGTGTAAGTCATGTCTTTAGGTTATAGAGTAGGAGAAGGCTCTACAACGAAGTGCACAGAGGCCTAGTAGTTTGTAGCTGAGTGCGTGGACCCTTGCAGCTGAGTGTGCAGTGTAGGTTGAGTCTGGTTGAAGCATTAATAAAGAGAAGTTTTACCATATTTTTGTGTGTCATTTTTTGTTTTATGCATTGAAGTATATTGGGTATAAGTTTATTGGTATTTTTCTCTGTGAACTTTTATGAATGTGCTAAACAAGTAAATATAATATAAGGCATCTGTGTATGCGAAGACAACTAATTATTATAAGAAGATAAGTGAGAACCCTAGTGTGACATAGGGAAGTAGTGTAGATCTTTGCTCTAGTAGTGCGAAAGCCCCACAACCCCTGGTTAGGGTTGTGCGAAGGTGAATATATCAGGGCATGAAGGCCATGCCGACCAGGGAAGTGCGCGAAGTAACCTGCGTGAAGGTATTCCCAGTTGGACTAAGTCAACCCCTCAGACATCTCAATGGTGCGAAAACCTGGTTCCAGCACCCCCCCATACTACTTCAGGTGAGACCTCAGTCTGTGCTCTACAGACTATGGCCAAAAGGGCCATTAGTACAGGGATTTGTTTGGCTAATTAACTCTGAACCTGGGTCAGGACCCTATAAGCCAACAAATGGTTTCGTTGCTGGAACCAAAATCTACATAGAGATGTCTGACGTCATATCATTGGAATCTAATTAAGAAAGAAATTGAAGGTTGGTTGGACATGAGAATTCATGAGTTCGTGGTGGAGGAGAACATGAATATGTGACTATCAAAAGAAGAGTGGTTATACTACTACCTGTACATAGAGATCCATGAAATTTTCTTCGCATCTTTCCCTACTGAGTTGTATGAGTGGATTTCAAAGTTAGCAAATAGCCAAGGAAGGTGCAAGCTCAACAGTCCTATTGTGCGGACCCTAGAGTTGGTGCGCAAATTGGAAGCATCGGAGGATAAGATTGCATGCACTATTGATCACTACCTCGATCGAATTATAGGAGGATTCATTACTGAGTTTGTGGTAGATACTTCAGTCAGCTATAGCGAGGTAGAGTGATGCTTGCTCCAAGGACCACAATGTAGTACATTATGTCTCTGAACACTTGGATTAAAATGCTACCGTGTGAAAAGTGGATTATGCAAATACATTTACTTTTGGGGCTATGTGAAGTGGAAGAATTTACAGAAATGAAGGAAGTGCAGAACCAGAAACTAACCCC
>APFE031652784.1:28477-50831 GCA_000404065.3 Pinus taeda
CTTCCTGGAAAAATGACTGGCTGCTTGATTCAGGAGCAACCTGTCATGTGACTCATAGAAAAGACTTTTTTGAAGATTTCACTGACAATGTTGATGGAGTATTTTACTTTGCAGATCAGTCAAAAATCAAGCCATCAGGGCTTGGCACAATCAGGCTTAAACTGCCTGGTCTCCCAGACTTTCTTCTTGATCATGTTTTATATCTCCCACAACTAAAGAGAAACTTGCTGTCCTTGGTCCACATCCGCCAGCAAGGTCACTCCATTCATATGTTTGATGGCAAGCTTGAGGTGAGAAAATCATCTGATCACTCACTTGTCATGAGGGGAACAGAAGAAGAAAGACTTCTCAAACTGCAAGGAACATCTGCTCATGCACAACATTTCTCATATATTTCTCATCATGAAGAAGGTACACTTCATCAAGTTTATTATGGCATGCTAGATTTGGACATTTAAACTATGACAGTCTCCGTTTATTGAAGAAAAATGGTGTTGCTGGTTTGCCTACAATTCCTAGAGAGCAATGTGATGCTTGCATTCTAGGAAAGCATAGCAAACAATGTTTTCATGATTCACATTCAAGAGCATATAGGAAACTTGAACTCATTCATTCAAATTTATGTGGTCCAATGCCCATTCCTTCTGCAAATGGAAATAAATATATCACGACATTTATTGATGACTACACCAGAATGTGTTGGGTTTATTTATTGAAGAACAACTCTGATGCTTTTCAAACATTCAAGTATTTTCATAAATGGATTGAAAATGATGCACAATCCCATATTGGGTCGATTCACACTGATAATGGAAAGGAATACACATCAAATGAATTTGAAAACTATATTCGCCATCATGGGATGAAACATCAAACAACTGTGCCTTATAATCCCCAACAGAATGGTGTAGCTGAAAGAATGAATAGAAGAATCTTGAATATGGTACGATCCATGCTTTTCTTAAAAAATGTAAAGATAATGTTTTGGGCTGATGTTGTTCTATGTGCTGCATATATAAAGAATAGATGTACATCTAATGCTATAAGAAACAAGACTCCTTATGAATTGTGGTATGGACATGTTCCTTCGGTAAAACATCTCAGGATTTTTGGTTACACCTGTTATGCTTTGATACCAAAGGTACATAGAAACAAACTTGGTGCTAGAAGTCGTAAGTGTATTTTCTTGGGGTATTCAAATACCTCCAAAGCATACCGCCTCTATGATGAAGAAAATAAAAAGTTTGTTATTTCTAGAGATGTAATTTTTCTTGAATCATTCAAATCTGACAATGTTGTTGAGCGGCAACTTGATCGCTTGGATAGATTCGCAAAAATGAAATCATTTCAAGAATTTGAAAATCAGATTCCACATCTTGAAGGGGGGATTCCTATACTAGATCAACATGTGGAATCTTCTTTTGAAGAATATTCTCCCCGTCTGAAACTCCAACAACGGATGATGCTTTAAGTGATGTAATTGATAGAATTGGGAGACTCAATCTTGATTCACTCCCAACTCAATCAACAGAGCAGCCTGGACCATCTCAGAAAGGTCCCCCAAAGTGGCTGACAAAGACACTTGAAAGTGTTCATCCTGATGAAATTGGAAAAACAGGGACCAGAAATTCAAACCGACAAAATGGAGGTGATGTAGATGACTCTAATTCACCTGTTGATATGGATGTTTCTTATGATTGTGAATTGAACTTGTCTACAGATTTTGAACCAACTTCCTTTAAAGAAGCTGCTTCTCATGATGAATGGAAAGAAGCAATGCAAAAGGAGTATGATGCCCTCATAAAAAACGGCACTTGGAAGCTGGTTGATCCTCCATTTGGAACCAAACCAATTGGCTGCAAGTGGGTCTACAAGAACAAGTACAAAGCTGATGGCTCACTTTACAAGCACAAAGCTAGGCTTGTGGAAAAAGGTTTTGCATAGAAGGAAGGGGTCGATTATGAGGAAACTTTTTCCCCCACAGCAAAATGGGCCACCATCTGGACACTCTTTGCACTAACAGCTCAGAACGGTTGGAAAGTCCATCAAATGGATGTAAAAACTGCTTTCTTGAATGGAGATCTAAAAGAGAATGTTTTATGTCCCAGCCTGAAGGATTTGCTGTGAAAGGACATGAACATAAAGTATGCAAACTTGTGAAGTCCTTGTATGGCCTCAAATAAGCACCGCGAGCCTGGTATGAAAAACTAACTGAGCATCTTCTGAAACTCAATTTCAATCATTTTGATCTTGATGATGCAACTTTATTTGTCAAGAAAGTTGGCAAAACAGTTGTATATCTTGTGGTATATGTAGATGATCTTTTAATGATAGGGAACAATGAAAGCTACATTGCATCCATAAAGAAGGAATTGGGGAAAAGTTTTGAAATGACTGATTTGGGCTATGTTCATTACTATCTTGGCATTGAAGTAACCCAACATCCAAAGTCCATATTTCTTTCTCAAAAGAAATACATTGGAGATTTGTTGAACAGTTTTGGCATGACAGAGTGCAATCCTCTTACTACTCCAATGGAACAAAAAAGCTCACATCTATGAAGGAAAGGAATTTGAGGATGCAACAAAATATAGACAGCTTGTAGGAAGTCTCATCTACCTCACTACTACCAGACCAGACATTTCATTTGCTGTTGGAATCCTCTCCAGGTTTATGCAAAAGCCTTGTGAGGGACATTGGTCTGCTGCAAAGAGAGTTCTAAGGTACTTGAAGGGAACTCAAGACCTTGGAATCAAGTATACACAGGTGGACGACTTCAGCTTGATTGGATGCTCTGATTCAGACTTCGATGGAGACAAAGGAACTGGAGTATCTACTTCAGGATATGCTATGAGTCTTGGATCAGGAGCTGTCTCTTGGAGATCACGCAAACAATCAGTTCCAGCAGATTCCACAACAGAAGCAGAATACGTGGCAGCAGCTGAAGCAACAAAGAAATTGTGTGGCTCAGAAAAATTCTTGAAGATTTGCAGGTGAAACAAGTACAATCAACTCCACTCATGATTGACAACACCTCTGCAATAAAGTTGGCCAAGAACCCAAAGTTCCATGATCGAACGAAGCACATCAATACTAAATATCATCTGATTCGACATCATATTGAGGCCAAAACAATCCATCTCCGTCATTGTTCCACAAATGAGCAAATTGCAGACATCTTCACCAAAGCGCTTGGAAGAGAAAAGCTTGAACGATTCAGAACGATGCTTGGACTCACCAACATCCCTTCAGAATAAGGGGGGGCGAATGTTGACACCTAATCCTTGTGATTGGGTAAATATATGTAAATAAATAAATGAGAAATGTGAACAGTCATCGGGAGATGAACTAAACAGTCTCTCCCTCATGTATATAACAGACCTACCAAATTGAATGAATACACGAATCAGTTTTCTGCCTAATGGAGTTACTGCCTGGCTTGACAAAAACCTACAAGATCCCCTAAAAACCTATAGGATATAGCCGAGAGAAAAAGGATGAGTGTTGAACGTGATTGAAAGTTTAGGGAAGGTGGTTGGTGGATGGAATGAGGCAAGGGAGTGCATAGGACCACTTCAAAACTCAAAACCTAAATTGGGAGATGGTTCGAATGAGGTTGCTGACTATGAAATCTCTTTGTACTCTTGACACACCTGCACTGCATCAAACATTGACATTTACCCAAAAATCATGCAAACAAGAAGAATTTCAATTATCTAAAGGAAACATAATTTCATGAGGTTGTTGTCTACTTCATGCATGAGGAAAACTTTGTAGAATGATATAAAACATTGATGAGATCTAATGTGAGATTGGAGATAAAAGAAATGGAAATCAAATCCTACTCTTGAAAACTAGTAAAACGTTGACCTAAGTGTGGAGCAAGAGGGTTAAAATGGTCTTGATGGCATGGAGTTCAAGTAGAGGCCTAATCCCAACTTCAATGATGATTTTTCACAATTCGGACTCAAAACAAAGCTTTCTTAGAGGATGATACAACGATTTACTACAGGATGTATAGATTTACTAAAATTCATCGAATGACCAAGCAAATCAAATCCAAATTCGATGGGACAATTTTTGTTATTAACTAGGATGTCTTAGGTCCCCATTCCAAGTGGAATCACTAAAAAAGACTAATGGCAGAAGTGTCCTCAGACACGTAATTTTATTAATAAAAAATAATAATAATTACATAGATGATTTTGCAAGAGTTTACACCCGAACATCCAAACACTCTTGCAGTGAGCTATTTATAAGCTCTATGTCCTAACTACCTCTAATTATGGATCACTTATTAAATAACAAGTGTCCATTTACAATAAATGCTATTCAAACCAACTAACTAACAAATCTCCTAAAATAGAGCCTAAGATACGACACATTTGGAGAGTCATATCTAGTTACAACAAAATACTAATTCTAAATAATTAAACATTCTAGAATAATAATTATTAATTTAATATCTTAAATTAATAATTATTTTATTCTAATTTTATAACCTATGATAAGATTGTATTTTTGGATCATCTAACATTCCCCCCTATGATCCAAAAACACATTACAACATATACCAAGTTCATCCTTGAACTTAGTAAATTTTATTCTGCCAAGTGGTTTCGTGAAAATGTCGGAGATCTGATCTTCAGAAGGACAATAAACTGGCTTGAGGACATCTTTAGCAATGAGATATCTGATATGATGATACTTCGTATCCACATGCTTTGTCTTTGAATGAAAAATTGGGTTCTTATCAAGTTTGATAGTTGACTGGCTGTCAATGAATAATGATGTAGCTTCAGTCTGAGAAATGCCCAAGTCATGCAAAATTTTGCGCAACCAAACAATTTCGTATGCTGCTTCCCATGTTGAAATGTACTATGCTTCTGCTGAAGAAGTGGCCACTGTAGCTTATTTCTTACAACTCCAAGATATTGCTGTTGATCCCATGTTCATAAATAACCTGATGTTGATGCTCGATCATCAATACTTCCAGCAAAGTCAACATCAGAATATCCACCAAGTACAAAATTTTTAGTCTTTGTGTAAAGAAGACCAAAATCTTTTGTTCCTTGGATATATCGAAGAACTCTTTTAGCTGCATTCCAGTGGCTATCTCGTGGTTCCTGCATAAAACATGAAAGAATATTGGCAGCATAAGATAGATCAGGATGAGTATTTGTCAAATAAATCAAGCTGCCAAACAACTGTCAGTAAGTTGTACTATCCACCTTTCCCCCCCTTCAAATTTTGAAAGTTTCAAGTTTTTCTCCATGGGGGTGAGAACGGGCTTGCAATCCTGCATGCCGAATCTTTGAAGAACCTCTGCTACATACCTACTCTGAGAAATAAAAATATGATGTGGACATTGGAGGACTTCAACTCCAAGATAATAGTGAAGTAATCCCAAATCTGTCATCTTAAAACCTGCATGTAACTCCTTTTTCACCTGTGCAATATGATCATCATGGTTGCCAGTAATGATCAAATCATCTACATACATAACAAGAATTACCAGATATTTTCCCTGTTGTCACACATACAAAGTATCATCAAATTCACTTCGTTGAAAGCCAACTTTCTTAAGGTATTCATCCATCTTGGCATACCAAGCTCAGGGAGCTTGTTTTAATCCATATAAAGCCTTGATCAATTTGCAGACTTTATGTTCTTGTCCTTCAATTTCAAAACCTGACGGTTGGGTCATATACACTTCCTCCTGTCAATCCCCATTGAGAAAACCACTTTTCACATCCATTTGATGAACTTTCTATCCTTTTTGAGCGGCCAATGCAAGTGTTAATCGAATGGTGTTCCATTTAGCTGTAGGAGCAAAAGTTTCCTCATAATCAATGCCTTCCTGCTGCGCAAAACCTTTTGCGACAAATCGTGCTTTATACTTTTCAAGTTCTCCCTTTTGATTATACTTAATTCTGTAAACCCATTTGCATCCTATGGGTTTAACATTTGATGGGAAATCAACAAGTTTCCAAGTGTTGTTATCAATTACTGCTTGATATTCTTCAACCATAGCCTGTTGCCATTCTTTAAGTTTTACTGCTTCTTTGTATGTGGAAGGTTCAGTAAAATCATGTGCTATCAAGGCAAAATTTCCTTCACATCTATGTGCCCTTATGGTGCCTGTTTTATTTTGCTCATCAGGCTTTACATCTTTCAAAAGTTGAGCTGCCCATTTCAGTAGTTGGTGCTCACCTGTTTGTGCTTCTGAAAAATCTCCATCATTTTAAAGAGGATTAATATAAACTGATGTTCGTCGTTCAGGTGAAGAGTGTGGAGAATCACTGTCAGAAGAACTGTTGCTACTTGGAGATGCGTATGAACTGCTGGAAGACCTAGTTGATGTTGTATAATATAGATGGACTGGATGACGGACTGGATGACTCATCTTCAGAGGAAGGAAAATCAAGTTCATACCAATTTGGTGAAGTTGGTTGACTTTGCATTTTTCCATTTCTTTTACTTCCCTTAGTTTCTAACTTGTGAAGAAGATTTTCAATTTCTTCAACACTCTTACTCTCAGTTTCATAAAAAATGACATCCCTGCTCACAATGAATTTTCCATTGGTCAAAAGATGATACCCTTTCTTCTCATCAGAATAGCCAATCATTGTGCATTTTAAACTTCTTGAGTCAAGGTTAGTTCTATTTCTTTTGGAACTAAGGCATAACATATTGATCCAAACCTCTAAGATGTTTAACTTGAGGTTTAAAACCAAACCAAGTTTCACAAGGTGTGATTCCATCTAAAGAAGCAATTGGAGATCTGTTTCTTAAATAGACAGCTGTATGTATTGCTTCTACCTAGTATGTTGGACTTAACCTCTTGAAAGTTAACATGGATCTCGCCATTCCTAACAAGGTGCGATTCATTCTTTCGACTACTCCATTTCGCTGTGGAGTGTAAACATTACTAAGATGTCGTCTTATGCCATTTTCACTGCAATAAGTTTTGAATTCATTTGAAGTGAATTCTCCCCCATTATCTGTCCTGAGAGTACCTATATTTTCTTTGACTTCATTTTCAACAAGTTGGCGAAAAATTTTAAACTTAACAAATGCTTATGACTTGTTCTTCAAGAAGTAAACCCAAGTCATTCTGCTGAAATCATCAATGAATAGTGAGAAATATTTGCAACCACCAAATGATGTTTGTAGTGATCCACAAACATCACTATGAACTAGTTGTAGTCGCCTGTTTGCACGCCATGAACTTGTTGGAAAACTTTCTTGACTTTGTTTGCCATAAATGCAAGCTTCACATTTTGCATTTTCTCTTTTGAAAGTGGGGAGTCATTTAACCATTCCTTGTTTCTGCAATTGAGAAAGACTCTCAAAATTTAAATGTCCATATCTTACATGCCATAGTCTTACAGGTGAAATACTTGTACTCACTGCCCCTGCAAAATTAGAATGCCTTGGAATAACTGTCCCTTTCATCCATAACAGTTTTCCATCTTCATAACCTGTCATGACAGTTCTCAAGCTTTGTTTAACTGAATTAATCTTGACTAAACCATCTTCCATAATCACCTGATGTCCTGCTTGTCGAATCGTGACTAAAGAGAGCAAATTTTTTCTTAAAACTTGGTACATACCATACATTGGAAATCATTTTTTTCTCCAATGCGACGAAGAAAAACTTTAACTACTCCTTTTCCATAAGGAGTATGTTTTGTATCATCAGCAAGAAAAATGGAATTAAGTTGGAAATCTTGAAAATTCAAAAAAAAAACACATCAACAAGTCATGTGTTGAGTTGCCCCTAAATCCAAGATCCGGGCATCTTCATAGTCACTTCTAAGATGGGATGAAAGTTGTGATGCTAGCGAGGAAGTAAAAACATATTATGAGTTATCATCATCTTGATCATTTGCAAATTGCGCTGAATGCTGCTGAAACTTGGGAATTTTATTAAGTGAAGTTCGGCAATCTTCAGCATAATGGCCAACTTTGCTACATCTTCGACACACAATTTGACTTAAGTCTCTTCCTCTTCCTAAAGATTGTCCTCTGCCTCTGCTTTGACTTCTATGTTGAGATTGTCCTCTACCTTGATTATTGTTTCCTTGTCCTTGAAAATGGCCTCTTCCTTGGTTGTTTCCTCTAACTTGAAAATTATTCCTTCCTGAACTATTGCCTCTGTTAAAGTTGTTTCCTCTACATTGGCTTTGACCTCAACTTTGTGCTACTTGATTTTGATTGCCTCTGCCTCTGCCTTGAGAATTGTCTGTTGATGATTTACTCGTGCTAGCCTTTGTGAGAAAAACATCTTCACCAACTTTCTTCTTCTTCCCAAAGGTTTTATCATGTTGAGTCAACATTTCACAGAGTTCATTAAACTTTAGTTTCTCTAATTTCCCAATTAATTGTAGAGTCTCCAAAAAATGTGTGTAGGAAGAAGGAAGTCCAGCAATTACAATTGTGACCATAAAGCTATCATCAATTGCTGGAAAACCAGCATTAATGATTTCCTGCCTAATATTCTTAAGTCTTGAGATATATTCAAATACATCACCTCCTTCAGTCAATTTTTGTTGTAACAATTTTAATTGTAATCAACTTTCTTTGAATCAGGCTGAGTATCAAAGAGGTCTTTAAAAGTTTTCAAAGTAGACCATGCATCTGTAGCATTTTCTATATGGACATACATTTCATCATTCACAGAATATTTAATAAGAGCTAAGGCTTTGTCATTATTAACTTCCCATTTTGCTAGTGCAGCTACATTTGTGGGTTTATTCGGCTTAATATCTCCATCACATATACCCTGCCATAATTCATTGTAAATGAGAGTGCTTTCGATGAGACGGTGCCATGTTTTACTAAGATTTTGTGCCTTCAAGTTTGTCGGAATCAGAAAACAAATTAATCAACTTAGACATTGTAGCGTTGAAGCTTCACACCAAGAATCAGAACATAAATGACAAGATGGACAACATAACACACCACGCAAAAGACACGATCTATTGGGGCTTGGCCTTGACCCTCGTATAGTCGTTGAAGCAAGAGAAAAATGATTGAGCTTTGCACTTGGCTCTAGTCAATTTCTCAAAAATTACAAGGTAACTTTCAAAATTTGACTTTTACAATGATGTTCTTTGCAAAACTTAGTAAAAAAAAGCTACCCCCCCTCAAAGTAAAATTACTTTGAGTTACAATGTCACACTTATCTCTCTAGAAACAAAATACACAGAAAAAAACTCCTTATTACTCCAAAAATTACAAATTTCAATCGCACCTTATTTCTCCACTAAACTACAAAATTTCAAAATATAATTACACCTTATCACTCCATTAAAAAAAACTCCACCTTATTACTTCATTATCTTTAATTTCTTTTAAATCCCATTTAAAAGAATTGCATCAAATCCCTATTTAACAAAGTGAATTTCAATCAACTTTTTGAAAGGCACACTTTAAACCATTCATAGAGCGCACATTGTGTCAATGAACCGAGAAATATAATTCAACGAAATTCTTGTACCATTTACAAAATCGCTTCGCTGGCTGGTTGGCAACGCTGGCTTTGAAGACTCTTGTTACAGGCTCTTGTTCCTGGGGAGGCTGAAGTGGGAGTGCAAGGTCATCGCTTTCATAACCTTCCTCTATCTATCTACATTCACTAATTCCCTTATTCGTCTTTACCGGCTACAAAACATGATGAGATGTCATTATCTGTTTTGGCGTTCTTATTGGTATCGCTGCCTCTTTTGAGATGGAATGTCACAGAGGGGAAGGATGAATTTGCAGAGTCCTTTGGAAGAATGCAGAAGTTGTAAATGCTTCGGGCCTCTTAATCATTCCCACATGGGCTGCATCCAGCACTGTTGTACATAAGAAAAAAAAAATAAAAAAAATATTGATCACAGTTAATGCAAAACTATACAATAATCCTACGCCATTAATCAATCACAATAATCCTCGTCGAAGCCATTCTGATTGAAAAGTCTTACAGATGGCCACAACGAAAAATTCAGCTATTAATCCCAGTAATTTCAGAGATAAATATATTATGTGTGTTTAGTTCACCCCTCAAGAGGAAAAGTCTAGGCCAGCGGAAGCAGTTTCGCTCTGTAGGAAAGTAATCGATGATGCCAACACTGCCTTCAGGGTACCATAAGCAAGCTTTGGCAAATAAGTGAGAGTCGTTCCAGGATCTATAATAAATCCACCAGAGCCATTGTTGAGGTTGCCAGGGCATCGGCTACGTTTAGGTTGATAAGCTGAGAAGCTGGGTTTATAGCAATTATCCCATTAACAAAAAAACTCCATATGCCATAAACTTTGTGATTTGTGTCCACGGCTATACAAAAAACCTGCACCGATGGGTCAGCGTTGAACAAACTCTAAACGTGAAACTGTTTACAAAAATACATTCTCATCGACCTGCAACAAACTCTACAAACTCTCTGTACAACTTGGATTTGTATTCCCATTATAAAGTTTCTGTCACCATCAATTCACAGGCAATTAACAATGTTCCAGCAGCCAGAAAATTACTTCTCTTTGGTCACCGAGCACGCGGCTGCACGCAGATGCCACGAGCATTTCATTTGGTAGCGGACAGTGGAGACTCGTGGAGTCCATGGGCTCTCATCTACAACTGAAATTCTATTGACAACACAATTTTCATCACATTGACAAGGAGCTCTATGTAGCTTCAACGCAGTTTTGATAATAATTTACAAAATTGATTTTCAGATTTAAAAATCTAAAATCAATAAAATAATAACATTTCTTCTCTTTGGAACAAAAACTTGACAACTTTCATACCAGTCATTCGTTGAACAATTCAATGGAGTTTTCCACAAACTTGTAGAGCTGGAATCTCCTCTTCACATCCACTGCAGCATTATTGGAGCTCTGATACCACAATAATGGTAGAAGTGTCCTCAGACACGTAATTTTATTAAAATAATAATAATAATAATTATTATTACATAATTGATTTTTCAAGAGTTTACACCCGAACATCCAAACACTCTTGCAATGAGCTATTTATAAGCCCCATGTCCTAACTACCTCTAATTATGGATCACTTATTAAATAACAAGTGTCCATTTACAATAAATGCTATTCAAACCATCTAGCTAACAAATCTCCTAGAATAGAGCCTAAGATACGACACGTTTTGGAGAGTCATATCTAGTTACAACAAAATACTAATTCTAAATAATTAAACATTCTAGAATAATAATTATTAATTTAATATCTTAAATTAATAATTATTTTATTCTAATTTTATAACCTATGATAAGATTGTATTTTTGGATCATCTAACAAAGACCTCTGTTAACCCATGCTAAAAAATAGAAAAACATTACTAGTCAAAAATGTAGAAATTTGAAAACTAGTGAGCTAGTAAATCTAAAAAATGCCTCAACAAATCAAGTGCAAATGAAATGGGGTAATTTTTGTTATGAACTAGAATGTTTTTCTGATCTAATTGAAGTGGAACGAACTCGATTGAAGCTTGTTAACATGCTCTAAAAAATAGCAGAAATTTATTGTTCTTTGCATAAAAGGAGTTCCAACAATCTAGATTTGGGAATAAGAAGACTAATCCGAGTAGCTCAATGATTACTATGAACTTCCAAAGCTTTTCCAAGGATGAAATAATGCTTGTGATCTTGCCAAATAACTTAAATTAACCATTTAACTATATCATACAACAAGAAATCATTGATACTAAATGCAAAAATAGAAAGAAATAAAAACTAGAAATGCATGTGAATATGCAGTGAAAGGAAGGAAAAAAAATGAGACAAAAGGGCTTTGAGACTCTTGGGATGGCTAAGCCCAAGGAAAATCAAAGACCTATGGAGGAGAACAAGATTTAGAAGTTGAACATGACACCAATCTTAATTATTTTCCTCAATAGAAATACATCCCTGCAAGAAAATATAATGGGGTTGCAAAAATACAAGTTCTCTCCACAATAACACTACTGAGAATACCCCCCTAGAGGAAAATTCGACTTGATACTTGTAAAAAATGATTAGGAATCATTCCCCGTGAATGGAGTAAGCTTTCCCCACCAAAATCCATTGATTAGTGGATCTGGTCCCCAGTACTAGGAATATGCATTAAATGGCAAGAAACACATTCCTAGATTTTCTCAATCACTGGAGTTCCACAATCTGTGCCATAATTCCATAATATCTTGTTGATTTATTATTTATTATTGATCCTCCTGTAGTAGGGAACAAGTCCCTAAATTATCTCCTCCTCCAAATCTTCATAATCTGCCCAATATTCTCATAATATTCCACAAAAATAAATAATATTAGGCACAAATATCCAATTATTCATAAACTTTCCTAATGAATATATTAAAGTTAAAAATAAATTATCTAATGCAGAAAAAGAGGTTTAATGTGCTAAAGGATGGTCATAGGCCTTAATTTATGTTTTAATTTAAAGCCGTGGTGTAACAGCCCCGAAATTAAAACATGTAATTAATTAGATTAATCATTCGATTTATAATCAACACGCAATTTATCAACTAATTGACATCAAATTTCAATAAATGAGTAGAGACTACTTACTTGCGGCGATGATGTTTCTCACTTGTGATTTCAGGGTTAAATGCTAGTTGAATTGTGCTAACTGCAACAAAGTCTTGGGGACGACTCTCCACCCAATCGTAGGCTCAGTTGCACAAAATCTTGCTACATTTGGCATAAATCGAAAACAACAATACATATCTCATAATTAGAATGTGCAGAGCTTGTACAACCATTACAGAGCTCATACAGCCATTACAATGGGCTCAACACATATATCAAGGCCTTAAAGCGTATGCATGTGTGTTTAGATATTGATAAATCCATTGTAATGGCATCTCTGTGCATATGTCTGTTCAGTATGCTCCTTGTCCATTCTGTGCGGCGATGTTTATTCTGCAAATCAATCGAAGACTTGAGTTAAATTCCTTGATCTATTTCGATCATACGTTGATGAAGCGAAAATTGGCCCTTCAAGAAATCCACCATTTCAAAAACACTGTTAAGCGAATTTCGATGGATTTTCAACTCTGACACAAATCAATTCCTTCCACCATCTTGTTAACGCCCAAATATGACATTCTTCTATTCAAATCTATGGTTGTTCTGTTCTCCAATTAAATGTAGGTAATTTGTTTTTACAAATTCAATAGGCATTTTCTTTTACGGAATTAAATGAAGTTTGTACATTATCAGTTTAAGTGTAGTTGTGTTTAACGCTATCTAATTTTATTATATTGAAACTCAAGAATTTAACTCGCATGTCTGTCATAACTAGATTTCTAATTTTAGGTCGTGTTTCCTTATCCCCACAAACATTTCTTCATTTGAATTCGTTTTTCTCTATGCTGATTACATTTCAGCTGGTCATTCTTGATTTCATCCAATCATTCTTGATTACATTTCTACAGCGTTTTGATATCGGCCTCCTATGTCACAACAACAATGAACTAACAAAAAATCGATGTTGCTCGTTAAAGAAATCCTGGGATGGGAATGCACTTCATTTTGAAAATTGATCTTAGGAGATGTTTAAGGATTTTTAACTTGGTTTTTAATTGGATATTCCAAGATAAACCCGATATATCCAAACTTTAAAATCAATCATCACAAAAAAATGATAGAGACGATAAAGATTTTTGAATTATTATTTTTAAATATGTATCTCTAAAGCTTTTTGAATTATTATTTTTAAGTATGTTATACAGAACATCATTTTTGTTTGAAAATTTTTGTTTGTTTTACTTGGATGGTTTGATGGAGCAAACATATAACAAAAAAAATTCTAACTTTATCCCAATAACTAGAATTATAAGTTATTAAACCTTGGATCAAATGGATATAATCTAATTAAAAAAAAAAAAAGCTTAATCTCATCCAAATGAACAAATTATATTTAATCAATTAAAGAATATTCATCTGACATTAGATTGGTTCAAATTACCACTACATTCTTGAGCTCATGGGTGCAAGGGATTCAATGTCATTTGATCTCACTGCAACTCATTAAATTACT
The DNA here is from genome assembly GCA_000404065.3 of Pinus taeda. NCBI lineage: Eukaryota > Viridiplantae > Streptophyta > Pinopsida > Pinales > Pinaceae > Pinus > Pinus taeda. The sequence continues at coordinate 42,521 of APFE031652784.1, forward strand.
CATTAAAACAATCATTGTATGATCTCTCTAAATACAAAAGACAAACAACCTATTTTGGTCCCTCCGTTTTATCTTCCTTCTATTTTTAAGACAAGGGAAGCTAAAACTATTGTCAAACTCTGTAAAAATATTGTAGATGTAGACCCTCTAAAACTACTTTAAACTTTATGATACATCTAAATTGTACGCTATGATTTTAGTTTAGTTTAATTAACTGTTATGATGTTGAGTATAATGTTACATGAGGTTTCGTGATATAATGGTGGGAGGATAATGATGTACATGTGGTTCTTATAGTGATGATATATCCTTATAATGATGATGATATGCATAGACATTTTTTTTTTAACATGATCGGGTACTTATCTATTATAAAAAACTGCTGAATATGAGCGTTGTTACAAGGAGAGGAGAAAGAGGAAAAGAAGTCCAAAATGGGCGCGCAGGCCCTAACTTCTTAGTGGTAACCTTATAGCTGATATACTGAAATAAAAAACGGTTATATTGCCTTACAAAGAGCCCTGCAAGTAAACAAAATTTGCTGGCCATATGATTTTTTACCAAAACTGGTTGACTGAGTCCTCCATCTAGGTATCCTTCTTGCTTGCTTTGGTGGAGGCTTCTGCTTGCATGGCATCAGTGATGTTTTTAATGTGTGCAATGGCCTCTTCAAGATGAGTGCATTTTTCTTTCAGGCTCTCTATTTCAGCTCACTGCTTTTCCAATTTTTTTCTCTTAGAGCGACTGTCAACCTGATAATCTTCCTTGAGCTCGTTATGGCGCTTGATGATCCTTGCAATCATGAAACAATGCTGCTTGCAAAGCGTGCAAGTGTTATTGCCCAGCACGCGGGCCAGAGGATTCTCAGGAGGATTGCTGCCCGCCTGGTTCTCATTCTGGGGTTTGATTTCAGAGGGCTCCGTCATGTCTAAGAGTAAATGAACAGCCAAGGAAGTCAGCAACCAAAAAACCTGAGAAGGGCAGAAATTATACCTCGATCGATTCGGAGGGAGGCAAGCTTGAGTGCAGGGGCTGCCTCGCTTGATGAAAATCTTCTGGTTCCGGAATATAGGATAACGTGCAGCTGTGATGGGCTGAGGTCGGGCGCTGCAACTACTATGCTCCTGGGCCAGATCAAAAACCACGGAGACTGCTCTTTGATGTCTGGAGTAGAGGGGAGGGGGGGGTTTATAAAACAGCTGAGGGGGCTGGGCGGGCCTGGGATAGAGATGAAGAACGTGAACTTGAGCAGATTCGAGATCCTCCAGGATATCTATGATGCATACGATGGAGATTTCGAAGGGACTGATGCCAGAGGTCTCAGGGGAAGAGTCACGAGAAGCGTGGCTGGATCGAGAATCAAGAGAGGGCCGGTTAATAGGCTGGAGGGAGAGGAGCACGCAATTCATGAGGGGGTTGTGAGGGGACAGAGGATCTAGAGGGGAGCAAATGTGATCCAAGTAAACCTGATTACTGAGATTATTTGGATTCTGAGACGTACTTGACTTGCAGTTCTGAAGTGGTGTCAAGTCAGCAGCTCTTCTATGGGATTGCCTTGTCATAGATATAGTCATTCTCTCTTATTTGTCCACTCGGCCTGCTGACGACCTTGGTGGCAAAGGAGTTCGCTGCTGCATTGTTTTCTCTTAAGACATGTTTGAACGTGACTTCTCCCAAATTTCTGATGTTATTCTGGATCCTGAGCTTTACATTGCTGAGAGCGGCTTTGTTGAAGTCTGCTCCTGAGACCAAGGCTGCAATGATGATGGCAGAGTCCCCCAAGATGATAGGATTTTTAATTTCCAGCTTGTTTAGGATCGAGGTGCCCAGAAAGAGGCTGTATGCTTCAGCTGCATTGTTAGAGACTCTCCCCAATCCCCATTTGTAGCTGACAATAGTTTCTCCTCAGTGATTTTTAATGATGCCTCCAACTCCAGCTTTTCCTGGATTGTTCTTGGAGGCTCTGTCGAAATGTAAAGTGGGGTGCTTCTGGTCTGAGATCCATTGGTTGACCTCTTCCTTGGTCCCTCTGAGTTTCCAGTGGTGTCCCTTCTTGTGGGCTTTTGTTTGGGGGTGTTGAAGGTTGGTGTAGCTGAGGCTAAACTTGTTGTACCATTGGGTCTCAGCGTGCTGCCAACTTGACTGATCTGCGGGGGCAATGAGGTTGGTGCTGATCGATTATGAGAGGATGGCCATTGTTTTAGCTAGGGTGCTGGCTATGGAAGGATTTTTGTTGTTGAAAACATAGTTGTTCCTAGCTAACCAAATTTGCCAACAAAGGGTGGTTGGGATGCATTTCCAGAGTCGATTGATATTGTGCTTGCCTTTTTTGGGGAAGGGATAACATTTCCCCCAGTTTTTCTGAAGAGAGGTGATCTGATCAAAACTTTCGTTGATTGTCATGGGATTTATCACTTGTTTCCAACAACTTTGTGTAAAGGGGCAGAGAAGGAAGATATTTTGTATGGATTCCTCCTCGGCGCAGCAGAAGCAGCATCTTGAGGGACCCTGAATTCCTCTTTTCCTTAGCTTCTCAGCAGTGAGGATCTTTCCTTTGAGGAGTATCTAGTTGAAGTGTTTGATCTTTGGTAAACATTCTGATTTCCAAGCAGTGGTGTGGAGGTTCCAGTTGGCAATTTGGGTGGCTGCCTGAAGAATTTCGTACCCATCTTTGACTGTGAATTTACCTCCACTAGAGTCCCAGATGTACCTATCTTCGATCCCTGAGTTTGTAGGCGCAGAACCGGAGAGAGATCGTTTGAGATTAGACCAAAGGTCACTGAGGTCGGTGGGGAGGTTAAGATCCTTCCAATCTTGCCATATGTTCTGGTTCCAGATTGATATGTCATACAAGGTAATTAATTTTCTTTCTTCCATCCAGGTCTGGACAGGTCTAGAAGCGTGATGAAGATTCCTTGGCTTTGAGCCCATGATTCTGTCTGACCAAATATTGATGCTCTTTCCATTTCCAGGGAATTTGGATATGTTTTCTCTGAATTGAGGGAGCACTTTTTTGATGAGTTTCCACACTGAGGTGCAGGGTCTTTCCACTATTGGCTTGGAGAGGAGGTTCGAGTTTGGGCCACTGAGGTATTTCCTTTTTATTACCTCCACCCACCACGAGCCTTTGCCTGTAATGATTCTCCAGATCAGCTTGAAGCCCAGAACCCGATTGGAGAGGCTTGGGATTTTGATAGATAAGCCGCCTTTTTCATAAGGTAAATTTACCTGATTCCAATTAACAAGGCTGAATTTCTTGGACTCTTGCTTCCCTCCCTGCCAAAGGAAACTTCTTAGGATGATCTCCATGTGTTTGTGAATGCTTGCCGGAGCCAAGATGACTGCATATTGGTAGATTGGGAGGGCTGAGAGGATAGCCTTAATGAGGATTACTCTGCCTGCCAGGTTCAGCCAAGAGACTCCCCAGCTCTGAAGAAGGCCTCTCATCCTTTCAATATGTTTGGCCCATATTTTTGCCTTGACTGTTTCCTTAGCGAGATGCAGGCCTAGATATGAGAAGGAGCTCCAGTTTCTTTGCACCGGGATGTCAAGAATCAGGGATATTCTTTGTTGTATTTGAGGAGGGACATTCCAAGCATAGATCTTGCATTTTCTGTTGTTCAGCTGTCCTCCTGAAGCTGCTAAGAAGGCATCCAACACTTTCTTAAATCTCTTTGCCATAAGACTGGATGCGCCCCCAATGAGGAGAGTGTCATCCGCGAAGAGTGAATGATTGATCTCTTTGGTTCCTCTTTCAATCCGGATGCCAGTGATTTCTTTTTGCCTTTGAAGGTTTTCTAAGTGGATACTCAGAGTCTCAGCAATAATAATGAATAAGAATGGGGAGAGGGTGCAGCCTTGCCTCAGCCCTCTAGAGCTCTTGAAATAGTTGCTGGGGCGGCCATTGATCAAAGGAGCAGTCCATGGGTTGGAGATGCACCCGTTGATGATGCTTATAATTTTTTTGGAAAATCCAAATCTTTTGAGAGTTTCTGTTAAGAAGGAGTGGTCCACTCTGTCAAAGGTGTTTGCCATGTCCAGTTTAATTATCATTCCTCTTTCCCCTCTGTTGTAGCTACCGTGGATAGCCTCTTGGATGAGGATGACGTTGTCAGTGATTTGCCTGTTTGGGACAAAACCTCCCTGATTCTCAGATATCAAGTGAGGAAGGATTTTTTTGAGCCTATTGGCGAGAATTTTGGTTACAATCTTGTAGGAGACATTGCAAAGAGATATGGGGCGGAATCTATCAAATGAGAGGGGATTCGTTTCCTTGGGGATAAGAGCTATGTGTGAAGACTTGGTGTTTTCTCCCATCTTGTAATTTTGAAAGACATTCTTGACCATCTGCACAAAATCTTTTTTGATAATTTCCCAATGATTTCGGTAGAAGGCAACCATGAAACCATCCGGTCCCGGGGCCTTGTCCTGCTGCATACTAAAGGTAGCTGCGCGTATTTCCTCTTCTGTGATGTCCTAATCCAGATCTTTGTTCTGAGCCTCTGTGATCTTGCTCTCTATTGCATTGAGGAATTCAGAGCTGTCCGTTTGCTGGGGATCAGCAGAGAGAAGAGATTTGAAATGGTTATGGGTTGCTTCCTTAATTTCCCCTTGGTCACTGAGCTATTTTCCATCGACCTTAGTTTTATCTATCTGATTGCCAGCTCTCCTAAGCTTTATGTTGTTGTGAAAGAAGGAAGTGTTTTTGTCTCCGACTTTCAGCCATAGACAACGAGACTTCTGTCTTTGATCCTCTTCTTCAGCTCTGTTCTGTCGAAAGAGTTCTATGTACATTTCCTTTTCATAATCTAAATCCTTAGTTGTGTATTGGACATTTTCTTTGACCTTGTTCCACTGCTCCATCTTCAAGAGGAGGTTCGATTTTTTTTTGTTCTCCATGACCGCTGCTTCTTTTGCCCACTGCTTAATGACTGATCTCAGCGCCTTAAGTTTTGTTTGCCATACGAAGTAGGGAGACCCGTTGACTTCTTTGGCCCACTGATTTTTGATGAGGGAGCGAAAATCTTCTTGCAGATCCCAGATTTTATTGTACTTGAATGGGAGAGGTCCTAGATTTCTGCCTTTGTCCAATTTTAGGATCACGGGTTTGTGGTCAGAGGCCGAGGCATGGATTAAATGGCTTTTGATGGACTGGAAACTTGCAGCGATTCCTTCTTGGAGTAGGAATCTGTCCAGTCTCTCTTTGATATTGGATGAGCCGATCCTTTTATTGCTCCATGTATATTTTCCATTTGATAAGGGGATGTCCATCAAGTTGTGGATCTGGATGATGGATTCTAGCATATCTCTTGAGGGGTCTGCATGATAGTTTCCTCCCAATTTTTCCTCCACGTTCCTTATTAGATTTAGATCTCCCCCAAGAATTATTTTCCTATTTTGAACAGATTGAAGGTCTGCGGATATTGTTTCCCAACAGCGGCCTTTGTCCCTGTGGTGATTTGGAGCGTATATGTTATAAATGTAGTAGATTTCCTGAGTTCCTTTATTTTTCAGGTCTGTTCTGACGCACCAACTGCAGAATTGGGAATTGATGATTTCCCATTTATTCTTGGTCCAAATTGTTCCTATTCCACCTGAGGCACCTTCTGAACCAATTGATACCCCAATGAAGTTCTTGAAGTTTTGACTTTGGTGTTGAAAGTCTTGTGCCGAGAGTTTGGTCTCCTGGATGAGAAGAAGATCTGTCTGCTCCTGCTTTAATAAATCCCTGATTGCTTTTAGTTTTAAGGGAGAGCCCATCCCCCTACAATTCCAAGAGACCAAGATCATTATTTACCGTTGGTTGGGTGAGGACCAGTCCTCTCCTTTGCCTTTTCTCCACTTCCTTTCAGCTTGCCTAGGTATGAATCCATTGGTTGCTGCGTTCCCGTTGCCATTTCTTTTGCCGTTGTTTCATCTCTGAGCTCTTTGTTTGACTTTCTACCAGCTCTTCTTGGAGGATCTGTGGACTGATTGGCCTCTTTCATTTTGCCTCTGGTTAGGATTCTATCTGTAGATGAAGGAGGGGAAGGGAGGGTGATTATGTGGGATGGAGAAGGAGGGGCTTGGGGGGAAGATGGAGGAGAAGGAGGATCATCAGCAGACAGTGATTCAAAGGGATTAGAAGTTGAGGGAGGAGCTGAGCTGAGGGGAGGGGGGGGAGAGTGAGAAGGGGCCTCAGGGGGGATTTTGTGCTGGGACCTTGAGAATGGGAAGGTTTTCTCCTTTTCACTGGTTCCCAAGAGCCTTCAGGATTTTCCTCATTTTCAGATGGTTCATTTGATTTTAACTTACTACATCTATTGACGAAATGACCATACTCGTGGCATACCTTGCATTTGAAGGGGAGCTGCTCGTAGTCCAACTGTTGGATGTGCGTCAATTGGTCCACCCTGAGCTTGATGGCTTCCGGTAGGCCTTTCCCAAGATCTACTTCAACGCAGATCCTTGCGCATGCATGCATGTTCTCCCTTGGCTCCGATCTGTCAATGTATTTGCCTACCGTGTTCCCTATTGTCTTCACTGATTCGTCTCCCCAGCAGTGGAGCGGCAGATGTGGGAGACGAACCCAAACTGGGACAGCGTTTGGGATATCCATTTCCGGATCAAAGTCCGGGGTCCATTTATTCAGGTACAGACCTCTTGAGTCCATGAAGTAAGGGCCGTTTCTGAATATGAGGTTCTTGTCTTCTTTTGATTCGAACAGAAAGGTGAAATAAGCTCGCCCGCAGAATCTGATGGCTATCTTCCCTTGAATCATCGAGCTCCAGTTACGCTCCACCCATTTCTGAATTGATCTCGGGGAGGGCCAAAGACCAGTGAACTGGCCTACTAGTCCTCTTTCCGCGAGGATGATAGCTGACTTCCTTGGGAGAGAAGGAGGGAGATTTACCTCCGGGATTTCATCTAGCTTTTTAATAAACTTGGACACAGTGGGGCGAAATCTGGATATGCTTGAATCAGAGAATAAAGAGGCAAATATTTCTGCATGGTTCTCTGGGCCTGGAGGGGGAGGGGCAAACCCGACCATTCAAAGAATGAATGGCCAGCGAAGGAGAACGCAGCAAGGTCAGCGCAGGGCAGGCTGGGCCCCAACGGGGGTGGGAAGCAGCAATGGCCAATGAAGGGCGATCAGAGCGACAGGAGGGGGTCAGCAGCGGCCCTGCCAGGCAGGGCCTGGAGAGCAGGGGCAGCGCAGGATCGCTAGGTCAGGTCGCCAGGGGTTGCCAGAGTCTTCGTGTGCCATATGCATAGACATTATGATGTTATGTCGAGGTATATTGACATATTCATTTACTACGTGATGATAGGTATTTAATGTTGAATACTCATGATGGATATGATATGCATAACGTGGCATAGGAATGATGATGCTATAATATGAGGTTTATTGGCATATGGTTCATTTATTATGTGAAGTCATGATATGTCTTTGATGCAAATATGTTGATGTTATAACTTATGATGGTATTTCATGAGGTGAAGCATGTCATAGTTACATACAAATTTATGACCATGCATGAGCATGCAATTCATTATTTTGCGATTAACAATGATGAATGTTCTCATGATGACATACAAGACTTGGCATTTGGATTATTTTCTATGATACTATGATGGTATAGCTAATGCATTGGTTGCATGTTGAGGTTTGATGATTGACAGGACTTCGCAAATGGGCTGAGAGGGCCGATTTATTTGATGATCTCGTGTGAGCCTATACACGAGGGAGAATAAGTAACACCATATGGGCTGGGGACAAACTCAATCAACACTACATATGCCAATGGCTCCTTTGTCTTGTATAGTTCTTGATGGATAGCTCTTGAGAGGATATGGGACCATCTTGAGGAGGCCAAGTGCCTGATATTGTAGGCTAGGTGCCTAGTATTGGATTGGGATGCCGAAGTCTGGTGGGGGTGTAAGGACTTTGATGCCTGGGGTTGTGCGCCTTAGTAGTTATGGAGGGAGTGGGAAAAACTTGCAAGATGCCCAGAGTCATTGAGTACCATACTGGATGCCAGCCTTGGGGCAAATCAAGTCTGAGTTGGGCGCGATCCTTCGACTGAGACACAGACTGGGGAGGCTTATGCTTGGTTCCGAAAGTGGGAAAAAAGACAGAGATTCCTTGGGATTTCCCAGGTGTTGTGAAACTTTCGATGCTTGCTGGTTATACCAGTTTAGCAGAGGGTGTCAGCGAACATGAAGTAATAAATAACAAAATAAAATGTGAAATAATTCAACTTAACTTCGGGACAAAGTTCCTTAAAGTGGGGGGAGTATGTAATGTCCTTTAATAATAAATAATAAA
>APFE031652785.1:0-18933 GCA_000404065.3 Pinus taeda
ATCACAGATCAATACACCAGTATTTTGACGTGGTTAAAACCCTCAGAGAGGGAAACAGTCCACGGCCTGCGCCAACGTGGCAACTACAGGCAATTTATTAATAAAAGAATGAAATTTACATAAGCTTCTCTCATGCACGGTGAACCTACAAATGACCCTCCATGCGCTTTAAATAGAATTCATGGACCAATCGCGTGTCAAGCCACGGATCAAGTGTCGGTAATACCGAGGAGAGAATGAACCGTCGGATCACTACATATCGTGACCGTCGGATTGTAAGTTACAAAATGTACAACGGTAAAGAAACACACTTTACCTAACTCTATACCTAACTCTATACTAGACCAAGTTGAACTTAACTATTTCCTATGTGTCGGAATATCCTAACAACAATTTCAAGGATAGTCATATTTCAACTCAGATCTTCCTCCTATAATTGATTTTTCCAAACTAGTTCCAAGATAAGATGACAGTGATTTTAATAAACCGTGTTCCTTAGTTGTTGTATCAACACAATTTCAATGGTTCAATATTTTTGTTGTTGCTAGCCTTCACCTACAACATCTGGAAAATTTCGACATTTCAGTACTCAATTTAGTACTTAAACATTGTCTATGCGTTTTTTTTTTTCCAGTACTAAATTAGTCTGGTACTGTAGAACACGATTAAGATATCATAGAAATTAAATTTCATTCATCACCAGTTTGAAAACATCCAATTTAGTGGCAACACTAAATTTAGAGGCATCAGTTTGGAAACTTTAAGAGTTTATAATTAAAGGCAACAGTCTATCCATGTCATATTCAACATTTGCAAAAGCATTAATATTAGCTTTCGATAATGCTAAAGGTGTTCTGTAACTCATTCTTTCCGAATCATTAGACATCATTATACAATCAAGCAAAGGTATGGATATAATTTCATTTATTTGGATTAATACAAAGAATGTGAGTAATAGAGTCTGATTAATGGTTTGTGTTCCATTCATTTAGTTTATATGTTATCATGACTTAATACGTAATCAATAATTGTTTAATCCAACAACGAGTAATGATTATTTTCCTTCGGTCATGGCACACGCTTCGATACTTTTTATTGTCATTTTAAATTAACCCAATTCTTGGCATAATCCAAAAAAATGGTTACCCTTCCTAGTCGATCCCACCATCCATTTGAATCCTAGAAATAATAGACTGGAAATTTTTTTATCTTTGATTTCATATATTTTTCCAATTCATAGTCCTCTATGAATCAACTAGTGACCTTCTAACTCCTCGAGTGGCCTTAAAATTGTTTTCATTGTCAGCATGGGGCCAACAAGCATGAACCCACATTTACTTAGTTCTGCGCTAGCCCCAAATATGTAGCATGAAAACATAGATTTGAGGAAAAGGGGTGGATGAATTTTCTCAAGAAGTTTCAGGAGAAAAATGATAAGGTAACCATGACATTTTCTCAAAATTTCGATGGGAAGACAACAAAAGATGGAAATATCGAGATAAAACTGTTAGAAAAACTAATGAGTAAAGTAATAGTACCTCTAAATGGTGAGAAATATTTCAAAGGGGGGCAACTCGATTTGGGAGAGTGTTCTAAGTTCCTCAAATTGGCATTTAAGTCAATTAACTGGTCCAAGGGTGTCCTCGAGAGCTGCATTTCATAGGCAATGATGGTTGCTTCTATGTGCATTCCAGAGGTTTATAACTTGTAAGGGAAGGTATGCAATTATTTTTCTTTACCATATAAGACTTCTTCTCCACTTTACAGATGGTTGTGATGTCATTTTCCCTTTCTTCCTATGTTAAAGTCTACATAAAGTGCCTAGAAGTGTTTAGTCGACATTTATAAGGGCCAAAACTAGTTTTTGTCATTATAGTCTCATTAAAATGATTATTGTTCATGAGCTGGCATGAAGAAGAGAAAAATGGGCATAATTTTTGTTTAAGTCAAGAAAGGAGTTTGAAACCCCTATTAAATTGTACCCTAAGCATGAGAAAAGGTCGATAAAAACACCGAGATCGTAGGAAGCAGAGGGAAGTGTGGAAAAATCTCTAGATGCAGTACTCTCAACAAACCTAATGCCTCCTCTAGAGAAGGAAACCATGGCATCTTGATCCAAAATGGATCTAGTAGAGACTCTAAGTCTAAAAATATTCCTCACAAAGAAAAATCAAAGTCAAAGAATTCTCTTGGAAATAGTCTTATTGCATAGATCTCTTCATTCTGAATCTAACACAATTTGAATGGGCTAAAATGGGCTTCAGATGAAGAAGTTATTGAAAAAATAAATTTGCCAAATGTCCTTAGAAAAGGAGACAATTCTCATTAAATGGGACTTAAGGGAAAATGTGTTTTTAAACATAAAATCCCTTAAAGTTCATCGCATCACATTCCTTCATCGTATCACATATATGTTATAATGGAGCATTGTCGTTGCATCAGAGAAAGTCAAGCAGAGTGTTTAAAACACCCGTGACCATATGACTTGCCAACATACAATGGCGCCGATAAGCGAAAGGCCGATTGATCAGAGATCGACAAACGGGGAACCAAAATGCAAAGGGGTCATGTGATGCCAATAATGTGATATGCGATTGCAATCTGCGTCGACGATCAATGATCAACGGATCCCCTATACAAAAGGCCACTTTCAATTGCAATTGTGATAAAGTGGGGCCGGCGATCAGCATCGGTGATATATATCGGATCGGCAGATCGGATCAGCGATATATATATATTGACCGGCACAGTACATTGGGTCGATCTGATATGCCATATGCGATACCAGTGATCGAAGCGATCAGAGATTAGAGATTGGGGAATGAAAAGGATTGGGAAGCAGTAGACCCATGCGGCGTGAGATTGCGATTTGCGATGAAGGCGCAGATCCGATAAGGTTATGGTCGCAATTTCATAATATTTGAAATCTCGTTGAATGGCCCATGATGTGTTTTGCCTGTGTATTCATTATTTGGATATTTTTGGAATGTAGGCAGAAGAACAACAGACTGTGTCATTCCCATTGGAAACAGTCCATCGCACCTGTGCCACGCTATAAGCAGGATTTTCTGTAATAGGAATGCATTATACATAGAGAGTCACAGAGCCAGAGAGCTAGAGGGCTAGTCAAAGAGACAAAGGAATTATTAGACAGTTAGAAACAAACAGGAAGCCGCAGAGCCAGAGGGATGCCTCACAAAAGCCCTATAGCACAGTTGAAAGGGGAGGTTTTGGAGTTGCTTGGAGGTCGAGCGAAACCAGAAGCTCAGAGAGTGAGAGCAGAGCCGAGAGCTAGAGCCAGAGTGAGAGCCAAGAGCCAAAGCCAAAGCTAGAGCCAGAGCCAGAGCCAGTGCCAAGAGTCAGAGCTAGAGCGAGAACCAGAGTCGAGAGCCAGAGCCAGAGCCAAAGCCAGAGCCGAGGGCAAGAGCCAGAGTGAGAGCCAGAGCCGAGAGCGAGAGCCAAGAACCGAGAGCCAGAGATCCAAATGGCCAAGGATAAAAATAGTATTCTAAGCCCAATGGTTCAGTCGTAACCTATTGGAGTTTAGCGTGGAACTTGTAAAAGAATTCAGCCATAATCCCAAAGAGTCTAATCGAGTTGATTAGTGCTCAAGGAGACGTAGCCCAAGAGGTTTGAGTGAACTCCATATTATATTGCTATTATGTGTGATTGCGTATTGCTGCATTGTATTTGCTGTTATACGTTTTATATCATTTCAAGCAAATAGACTTAAAGAACTTAACAGTTAAAGTACAAACACAAGCATACACCTATTTCAAGTTCTTTTAATTCTGCAAATTATCAATCATAAGCATAGATCTTGAAAATATGCAAGCTTTGGAGTGGGAGAGGATCTTGTAAGCATGACAACAAGCCTTTAGTGCCCCATTTCATATCAGGTGGTATCAGAGCTGGTTATATCAGAGCATCAAGTTGATTAACCCCACCTTCAAAGAAGGTTATATTAGAGCAAGTTATACTAGATCAGGTGGTATCATGATGTTTGATCGATCAAAGAAGGATGCTTGATTAACAGAGAAATCTATTTGCTTGTTTAACTTGAGAGGTGTTTAAACAGTCAAGGATTAATTGTTCAATTGTTTGTAAGCTGCCTATTGTTTGAGTTGCAAAGGTTCAGGGAAAGCTATTGATAAGCTAAGTCTAGGAGAGGACAAGAAGGACGAAGGGCTAAAGGCATTCTTCTTATCCCAGAGGACCTCAAAGCAATCCTTGAAGCACAAGAGATTTGTTGCAAAAGGTTGCTTGAATAAGCTCTTTGTTAATCTTGTTTCAAGTTCTTTGTTCATTCTGATAATGACAACTTCTATAAGTGAGTCTTCAAATTCTTCTTTCTTCACAAGATTCTTTGATGAAGACAAGAAGCAAGACTTGTTCGCCATGATGGATATGGTGAGAGAAATGTATGAGGATGGAAGGAAGAGCATCATACTTAGAGAGTAGTTGAATTCCATGAAGGAAGAGAAGCAATTTCTTTTTGACAAATTGCAGGAAATGGAGAGGCAACTTCATATTGCAAATATGAACCTGAAAATGATGCATGAGTTGGAGACACAACTCCTTGTTGCCAAAGAAGCCTTGGTCAAGTATCATCTTGAAGAAGAGGTAAACAATTCCTGTTTGTCTTCAAATTGTTCTAAGAATGTTTATGTTGGTTCTTTTGAAAAACATGCCAGAGGCATAGGGTCCAAGTTAATGTCCAAGATGGGCTATGAAGGAAAAGGCTTGGGAAAACATTTCATGTTCCTTTTGTGGTTTGGTTAACCGTAATGTTTCTAGATGTTGGAAGGGAACAACCACATACAGGAAACTTTTGAAGGAAAGAAAGCAAGAAGGCAAAGGTCCACTGGACAAGGAAAACCGCGCTGTCAAGAGGATGCATATGTGTTGCACTTACTAGCATAGGCAAGGACATATTGCTGCAAAATGTTGAACTTTGAATCGAACAATGCTTCCACGAAACTTGAAGAAGGTGGAAAGAAAGAATGGCAAGGATGGGAAGAAAGATCCCATGATTGATGTGTTTCAGGATGATTCACATGTTGATGCTGATGTGCAGACAAAGGTAGGACCTTTGAAACTGACTGGTAAGAAATGGTTAGAGTTCTTATCCAATTAAGGTTGCATGTCTTTTGAAAATTCATCAAATCAATAGAATGCATTTCTTTGTTGATGGAATGCAAGTTGCAGGTTTTTATCAAGAAGGTGAATGGAAAAAGTTGAGTAGGAGACTCACTTTATTGCTGCAACATTATATTCATTTCAGCTTCGAAATTACAGTGTGGTTAAGCAAAATTTGAAGGATGAAATACATGCATAAGCATGATATACATGAACACAGGGATGTTGACGATTTCCTTGTATTTAAACATGTATGTGTGATTAACTTGAAGGGTTGATTACTTTGTTGTAAACATGCATGCAATGCAATATTGACTTAAGAAAAGTTGATTTGGTCTCCAAGATGGAGATGATGATCAAGTGTTTCATCTTTGAAAAAGGATCCTAAAGTTCCTTTTCTACATGCTTGACTTGAAGGGTCAATTGTTTTAAAGGCATGTTTCATTGGTGTGTTATCTATTCAATCATTTGTATGCAGATTTAAAGACATGGAGGTGTTCAAAAGATTTGAAACTATTTCCTTTGTTGAAGTAGGAGTTTAGGCCATCCAGTTTTTGTCTGTAATCCTGTTATTGTTAACATTTTTTGTTGACAGTATGTCAAACAAGTACAAATGAAAATTTTATGAAGCAGATGTAACTTCACATTGGTTTGAGCCACCTTTGATCAATGATCAAGGTAGATAAGTTCAAACTACCTTCTGTGAGCTTCTCAGTAGGAGTTCTGCAGGAAGTTGAGGAAGACAATTCTTCCTAGGAGGACCAACACATCCAGGAAGGAAAGTGTTCAAAGGTTTTGGTTCAGAGGCACTATGCAAGGAAAGTGTATGGAAGCTGAAATAAGAGGGTGAGGTACTCTCATTTACTGTTCAGAACAATATATCAGTCTTTTGGAGTCCAACAGCTTTTTCGTGGGAAGGAGTGATGCAAAATGGATCTAGTATATAGACTCTAAGTCAAAAAATATTCCTCATAGAGGAAAATGAAAGTCAAAGGATGCTCTTGGAAATAGTCTCATTGCATATATGTCTTCATTTTGAATCTAACACAATTTGAATGGGCTAAAATGGACTTCATATGAAGAAGTTATTTTAAAAATAAATTTGCCCAATGTCCTTAGAAAAGGACTCAATTTCTCAGTAAATGGGACTTTTTTCCGAAAGAAAAGGTTAAAACTTTTTATTAGAGAGGATAAAAAGTTTTACATATCAACGATCAAGCACTTCCCAACAGAGGGCAGCATAGAAAAAACAATAAGACTTCCCAGAAACTGTAAGGGAAGTAATACAAAGTTCTGAACCATCACATATCAGGCATGATAGTGCAAAACATTAACAAGCTAATACCCAGCCAATCCTTTAGCAAAAAGAGAGATCGCCAGCAAGAACCACGTAGAGGATGAGAACCCCGCCACTGTTGAAGAACATATGTACATAGTCTATGAACCGAGAGGCCTCCTACCAGGTAGGAAAACAGCCTCTAAAAACATAAATACATAATATGCATAACTGTCAAGAGTGCATTATACAGAAAAATAAATAAGACTCGACTACAGCCAGGAGAGAGTCGAAAACACCATCTGATCGATCGAATCGACCCATGGAGTATGAACAGAGAGCAGTCCTGAACAAAATAAACACTGAAGCCGAGAACCTGTTACCAAAAAGATATGACGCCGAGAGAGAATAAGTGGAAAGAACATCATGCCGGAGGGGCAAAAGGAGGAAGCTGAGTAAAGTGTGACTGTCCCAGTCTGATTTCCTCTATGGACCAGCTGCCCAAAACTTGTTGTAAGCCTGTTTTAGAAAGTTGATCTGCAATTGAGTTTTTTTCCCTGTATATATGACAAAAAGAGATGAAGTCAAAATGGGATTTTAATGACAAGATTTCAACTAAAACAACCTGCAAGATCTGATTTTGGCAAATTGATTTCCCAAGCACCCAGTTTATAACATTCATAGAATCTCCATAAATTTGGATCCGCAAGATGTTCTGTTGTAAAGACCAACACATGAGTAGACGAAGAGCTGCCAGTTCAGCGAAATTATTTGTTCCCAAACCCAAACCCACCGATGCTTTGATATGCTGCTCATTGTTTATAAAAATGCAGATACCCGCCCCGGCCCTGTTCTGTTGTGATGCCCCGTCAAAAAAGGCCCATGGGAAAGATTCATTAATGATTAAGGGAACATCACGATTTGGAGCAGCGCTTTGTTCCGGAGGAGGAAGAGAAGAGTATATAGCAGCACATTTTGAAGCCACTATTGTCGGAGGGGGAGCCAGATCATGGAAAATGCTTTTATTTCTAGACAACCACACACCCCAAAAGTAAATGGGAAGGAGATTCCTGAGATTACTTTCAGGGTGGTCGTTCCACCATTTGCTCCAGACATCGTCCAAGGAGACTGTTTCCCAATGGACTTTGATATTTAGCATTTTGATTAGTTCCCCCCAAATACAAATCGAGACAGGGCAAGACATAAAAAGGTGGTTTATGGTTTCTCCAGCAACCTTACACAGAGGACATCTGCCCGGACCTATGAAGACTCTGTTTTGGAGGATATCCCACGTAGGTACTTTCTTCATTAAAAGGCACCAAAGGAACACCCTTGATTTCAGGGGGCATTTAAGCTTCCACAGATTTTTGGACCACCATTCTGGAGCAGCCTACCCTTTCTGATCCATAAGATAAGCATACCCTTCTTTAGGAGAGTAATGACCTGTTTTGCCATACGCCCATAACAGCACATCGGATTCGGGTTTTATCCTAACATTAGATCTGTGGAGTTCCTCAATAAAAGAGGCCCATTCATTATGCCATCTAAAGGCAAGACCTAGCTCCGTCGCACTCTTCCATGCCTGACCCCAAAAAGTAGACATACCCAATTTTTCCACTTGATTTAGGGTATGTAAGCCTTTACTGTCAAGGTGCCTCAAGATGCCAGGAGATAGTGCAAAAGATTGGTTGCAGCCAACCCAGGGGTCCCTGCCAATGCGAACATTTTTCCCGTCACCGACTTTCCAAGCAAGACCCTTTTCGATCACAAAGAAAGCTTCCACCGTGGCCTTCCAGATTACAGAGGAGTGCTTCGATCTCTTGTCCTGACTACGAATCCAATCTTCCAAGGGCATTGGATCAATGTATTTACGTTTTATTACCCTTGTCCAAAGGTTTTCTGCAGTTATTAGTCTCCATCCAGACTTGGCAGCCAAGGAGAGACTAAACTCCGGTAAACACTTGATACCCCAACCACCCCAGTCTTTAGGTCTAGCTATCTTCTCCCATGCCACCCACGGGAGAACAGATTTCTCACTTGAACCCGCCCATAGGAATCTGCAACATAATCGTCTAATTTTTTCCAAAATACCTTTGGGTATCCAAGTCAAAGCAACCCAATAGACCGGAATTGCTAAAAGGACTGATTTTAACAAAGTCAGTCTACCTGCTCTTGAAAGCCATCTGAAACTCCAGTGCGATATTCTTGCTTCTATCTTTGCAATTAACCAGTTCCAGTCCACTTTTTTGTAGCCGTCCGGTTTTAACCAAAAACCCAAGTATTTAAAAGATGAGTCCAGGGATTGGGTTTGAAAAGGGAAAAGATTTGACATCACATTGCAATCTCTTCTATTGACACCTGCCACACAGACTTGTGATTTCCCGGAATTTATCAGCATTCCAGTGGCTTTCATAAAAAGATCAAAAATGTCTTTAAACTCCTTCAATTCATTATGAGAGCCATTGGAAAAAATCAAGATATCATCTACAAATAGCAGGTGAGAGATATAGAGGTTGATGGCAACCTCTATACCTTTTATTTTGTTTGACCTTCTGGCATTGTGAATCAACCTGTTGAGCCCTTCAGCCACCAGCAAGAAAAGAAGAGGAGAGAGGGGACAACCTTGGCGGAGGCCCCTTTGACTTTTGAAGAAAGGGGATGCCGCCCGATTGATCAGGACCGCGAAACTGACATTTGTGATACATCCCATAATCCAGCTTATGAAGGAGTGATTAAACCCCAGATGTGTGAGCAATAACCGAAGATACAACCAATTTATGCGATCATAAGCCTTAGACAAATCAATTTTGAGGATCACACCTTTCTTCCTCTTTTGTTTGACACTATGGAGGACCTCTTGAGCAACCCCAATAGCCTCATGAATTTGTCTTCCTTCTAGGAAACCGAACTGCTCCATAGATATGTTTCTGGACAGGATGGGAACAAGTCTGGAAGCTATCACCTTTGCGATGATTTTATAAATGCAATTGCAAAGCGATATAGGCCTAAAATCTTCAAAAGACTCCGGAATATCTTTCTTTGGAATTAGAGCGATAAAGGTAGCGTTGAAAGGTTTATAAATTTCTCCTCTCATCTAGGACTCTTCCACAACATCAACTAGATCAGGACCGATTAAATCAAAGAAGTGGAGGAAAAGTTCAACTGACCAACCATCTGGCCCGGGGCTTTTGTCTTTTCCCATAGATTTCATAGCGGCCTCAACCTCATCCTTGGAAACAGGGGCATTTAAATCATCGTCCATACCCTCCTCAAGGAATCTTGGGAAACATTGAGCTGTCCTTATGATTTCTGCAATTGTAGTCCCCCCAGGGTCCGTGAAGATTCTCTGAAAATGTCTCTGACCCAAACACGAGAGGTCTGGGAAAGATTTTACCTCCCTACCATCTTCATCTTTAATACTCGAGATAGTATTAACCGATTTTCTGCCTTTTGCAAAGTTATGAAAGAACCGAGTATTTTCATCTCCTGCTTTGAGCCAAATAGCTCGACTTTTTAATCTCCATTCCTTTTCCTTTGCCAGGAGGATCTGGTTTTGTGCTTTTTCAAGAGATATTATTCGATCTTTGGAGGACTGAGAGGAGTACCCATCCGAACCCATGCTTTCCAAAAACTTCAGTTCCTCACTGATTTTAATCATTTGTTCATTCTGAGATTTCTGTCTTTCTTTTGCCCATGTTTTAGTCGCTTTCTTAAGGCGCTTTAGGTTCTCCATGAATAAAAAACTCTTACTCTCTTGGGGGTTCCTGCTATTGCAGATCCAAGTTGATTTGAATAGAGAGTTGAAAGAGGGTTCTTCCAACCAAGAGGAGTTGAATTTAAAAGGGGCAGGGGGCTTTGGAGGGGGGCATGAGAGATCCAGAAAAATAGGGAAATGATCAGAATTTCCAGTTGTCTCAACCCATTGCCGGAATAGGGGCACATTTCTAAGAAAATCTTCTGAGATTAGAAAACGATCCAACCTCTTAGCGATCCTGTCCTCCCCAACTCTTCTATTCCGCCAGGTGGGCATAAGAGAAATCGGGGAAGGATCGATCAGATTGTGGTCTTTTAAAGTTTGAATAAAAAAATCCGTTAGAGGATCCTCCCTAGCAGAAGGACCCCAGGCTTCCGCTCTGCCCAAGGAGAAGTTTAAGTCTCCCCCCACCACCATCAAAGGCATTTTCATCAAGGATTTTTCAAGAATGTCCATCCAGAATGCTTCCCTTCCTTGACAAGGACCGTAGATGTTTACAATATGAAAAGATGAGGGAAAGTCTGGGACCAAAACCTCCATACCCAAGACGTTCCTCATACCCCATTGGTTTATACATTGGATTCTTCCCTCTCTAAAACCAATGGCGAGACCCCCCGAGTGGCCTGAAGCGTCTATGGCATGGAAAATCCAGCCTGGTAACAAGGATTTCAGACAAGATTCCACCTCCGAACCTTTCCCCAATGTCTCTTGGAGGAAAATAATATCAGACTTTGATTTTTGGAGCCAATCTTTTAATGCAAGTTTTTTAGGCTTACTGGCCAAGCCTCTGCAATTCCAAGATGATAAGACCATTTTAAACCATGAACGGGGGTCTGAACTGCTCTAAGTACCCCAGGGATAGAGTGTTGCTTCCCATCCGCGACATCAAATTTGGCTTTCATTTTAGCTTTGGAGAGATTTGATTTTCTGCCTCGTTTGCCCCTCTGAGTTTCTAGGGGAGGTGTATGTCCCAGCCCATTAAAAGACACAATCTGATCTAACTTATTCCCCATCGATCTCAGATTATAGGGGCATGGAGAATTTTGAACCGGGAGAGAAAGGGGCGGCCAGTTATGATCACACTCGAGATCTGGGACTGGTTTTTCTACGGAGAAAGAAACAATGACTTGGGGCGGAACAACAAAGGGACCTTTGTTCAACTGGTTTATCAAAGAATGTGTTGGTGCAGGTTGAGATATTTGCGAAATTAACTTTGACGGCTCCCGTTCTTGTGTGGAAATAAAATGTGGGTTTGAACACTTACCCGAGACCTCCTCGCCGAGTCTACTCTGTTCCGCTGAATTGTTCCGATCGTCCACCGTCTCAACATCACCCGGCAGAGGATCAACCGCCTGAGACTCCACTTGGGGCTGGGGATCGATTGCCGCATCCTCGGATTGTTCACCTGAAGCAACCGGTATTGATTCTCCCTGAGGCGCCATGGCATCCTTTTCCTGAGTAGCTTGGTGCTGAGAATTCCATGGATCTCTGGAAACTTGTGAACTTTTGAAACGCCTTCTCCTTCGAAGAAGTGGGCAGTGATTTGCGAGGTGGCCAAGATCATGGCAAATATGACAACGAAACGGCAGATGTTCGTAATCAAGAATTTGATCAAAGACATAGTGCTTATACTGAAGAGGGATAGACTTGGCAAGCCCTCTGCTCGTATCAAGGTTTGTTAATATGCGGGCAATTGTCTTCACCTTTGTCTCCTTAAAAGACAAATCTGCCTCCAGAAATGTCCCCAAAGTGTTCCCGATAGCCTGAAAAACCGCCTCTGTCCAAAGGAAGGAGGGTAAGCCCGGAGCTCTAACCCAAACTGGAAAGACTTCTGTACTTTCCCTGATGGCATCAAACATTGGCGTCCAACGTTTTAGTAAGATTGGTATTTTCCCAATGTACCAGTTCCTGCCCAAGACCCAATCAGCTGCCTCCTTGTCTTCAAACTTTAGCATGAACCAGCCTTTAACCAAACAATTGGCCTCAAAACGAAGAGGGTTTCCGTTATTGAAGAGTTCTTCTCCCCATGACTGGAGGTCCGCTGGTGTGAATTTCTTACCTCTTGCCCGACCAACAATGGTGCAGTCGGCCATCTCAAGCGTCTTCTCTATCGACACTTCCATATCTAAAACCAAATTGTTCCTTATTTCAAAAGCCCCAAACTGCTTCTGTTGCTTTCTCTTACCACCTCTTTTTCTTATAACTTCGTCAGAAACCCCAATGTCCCCCGGGGATTCAGACCACACAAAAGCCTCTTGAAACCCTTCCGCAGGAAGGGCATCCCCCAGCTGGGATGGCTGCAAATTTGAAGGGCCGCCTATATGAAACTCTGGGATACTACTGTCATCAATGGGTATCCCTCCAGAACATGGAGCTCCTACCCCAATACCAGAGAGCCCCACGCAACCCTCTGAAGGAGGAGCCAAAGGGGGTTGGGGACCTAAAGGAGGTGAAATTCTTATAGTATTCGGTCCACCTCCAACTGGATTGATTATATCACTGCCAGCAACCCGACCAGGAGAAAATGAAACATCTAACCCAAGAGTCGTAGGGTTCCACGCTACCACAGTCTTACCCTTAAAACCCGCCGAAGAGGAACCTGGAGACGCCCCAATCTCCGCCGAAAGTTCAGAGGCTCGGCCCAGAGCAACCTGCTTAAGATCCTGACCATTTTCAGAAGCTAAAACCCCAACTTGGTGTAAAAAAGGAGGATAACCCGCTGTTTGATGCAGAACCTGTTCTGTCAGCTTCTGAGTGCCAAAAAAGAGCTCCACATTCTGTGATTATGTGTCTTTGCCCCACATGGACAGAATGTCTTCAATGGTCGGTTCTAAGTCTACCAATTCCCTCGGGTTAATCATAGTTAAAACAACCGCAAATAAACAAACCGGCAGCGAAAAACGAGGGGGACGCACCGACACCCAGAGTCACGGAGAAAAAACAACCTCCAAGAACGTGAAGGATCCCGGAGAGACAAAACCCGGCGGCGAAAAACGAAGAAAGACAGTGAATAGAAAAATCAAAGGAGGAGTTCTCAAACCCTAACCCGGTTCAACCTCCAGCTGTCCGCCTGCAACATTTACTGAAAGCTTTCTAGGAAACTGTCTGACCGCCGAGGTTAAACTGCCGTTTAGTCTTCACCCTCGACCTGTACATGAGACCTCCCATAATCCGCGCGACCAAACCCTAGTCCGCACCATTTTCGCCCGCCTCCGTTTTCACCAGACATTTTTCATAGATTATACTCAGTAAATGGGACTAAAGGGAAAATGTGTTTTTAAATATAAAATCCCTTAAAGTTCATCACATCTTATTCCTTCATTGTATCGCATATATGTTATAATGGAGCATTATCATCGCATCGGAGAAAGTCAAGCGGAGTGTTTAAAAGACCCATGACCATGTGACTTGCCAACATGCGATGGTGCTGATAAGTGAAAGCACCGATTGACCGAAGATTAGCGATTGGGGAACCACAATGCAAAGGGGTCATGTGATGCCGATAATGCAATATGTGATTGTGATTGTCATCAGTGATCAGTGATTGGCAGATCCTTGCTACAAAGGGTCATTACGACTTGAAATTGCGATAAAGCGAGGTCAGTGATCGCCATCGGTGATATATATCGAATTGGTGGATCAGATCAGTGATATATATATCGACCGACACAGTATATTGGGCTGATATACAAGACTGGAACAGAACTCTCACCAAATTTAAACCAACTACTTCTACTCATATATCAAATCATATTCATGAGTGGCATCGTCGTCATTGAATGGTTAAGACTCATGTTCCTGATTAGATTTTGGCTGAGTGGGTTATAAAATACTTGTTTCCATCAATCAACGGGGATGTGGCAAAAGGTGGAGTTAAAGCAAGAAATTGCTCATTCCCAATATTTGGATTTTATTTATACACAATCTGGCATGCTCTACGACAAGATTTTGAATGCACCTTGACCAACTTTCCCAGTCCTCCTCCTCCATCGTAGAGTAAGGACTCTCAGGCCGACGACAGTGTGATTGGTTATTTGAGCACACAAATGGAAAGTAGACCATCTAGTCAAACACTTACCATTTCTAATCAAACTTCCAATGCACCATAAAACACTCTTGCTTTAGAAGACAATCTCGTGTCATCTGACAAGAGAAAGAATCAAAAGCAACCAGGAGGCAAGAAGAAGGGGAAAAATAAGAAGAAGCAAGATGATCCCCCGCAAGAGAAATTATCAGATTCCTCTACTTCGGCACTGAAACCTCGTTATCCATGTCTAATCTATAATGACGAGCATTTTACAAGCGATTTTTGATCCAAAATGGATCTAGTATAGACTCTAAGTCTAAAAATACTCCTCACAGAGGAAAAAGAAAGTCAAAGGATGCTCTTGGAAATAGTCTCATTGCATATATCTCTTCATTCTAAATCTAACGAAATTTGAATGCGCTTCGGATGAAGAAATTATTGTAAAAATAAATTTTCCTAATGTCCTTAGAAAAGGAGGAAATGTCTCATAAAATGGGACTTAAGGGAAATACATGTTCCTTAGAGGAAATCGCATTAGAGGAAAAGCAAAGGAGAAGACTTACCACAGGCTGAAGGATGCAACGATATGCGATTGCAATTTGTTGCATCACGATATTGCATCACACATAACCCAAGGGGAAGGACCTATAGCATTGCAAAGAGCTGATATGTAATGCACTGATATCAGCAATCAGTGATTGGGTAGCGCAATACAAAGGGTCGTTGACATGAGATGATGTGATGTGCGATCAATGATAGTGATACTCTGATGTCATCAGTGATCAGCAATTGGAGGAGCATAGCACCAAGACCCATGCCATTGCATATTGCGATATGCGATAGGCGGATGGGGATGAGCACTTTGAGTCATCGGATTGGAAAAGGAATCAACAGTCAAGATCTGATCGGAGATCGTTGATCTGGGGAGCTTAAGGGCTGCGGACCATGGAAGAAGCAACCACCAATAAGCAATATAGTGATAATGTCGATAGTCGATGAGGTGCCGATCAAAGTGATAAGAGATCGGTGAATCGGATTGCGATTATACAAAGGGGAAAATGCACCATGCGACATGTGATTGCAACGGGCAGACTCGATGACATTATAATGTCAAGTTTATTGTTCCTTGAGATCTGGATTAATCTTTTTTGCCATGAATTTCCTGTGCATTGGTTATTATGTTCTATTTTCGGGAATTTGCCAAAAGAAAGGCCACCTATGTATTTTCTTTGTAGCGGCTCCCATTCACCTGTGCCATGCTGTAATTAGGCATTTTGTAATAGGAATGTGTTATAGAAGACATAGAACCACAGAGCCAGTGAGCTAGAGGGCTAGATGCAAAGCCACAGAGCCAGAGATCTAGAGGGCCAGACGCAGAGCCACAAAGCCAGTGAGCGAAGGGCCATTCAAAGAGATGCAGAGCCACAAAGAAATGATGAAACACAACGTGTCATGAAAACATGAATTAGAACATAGAAGAGAAGGAAAATATACAGACAGAAGGGTCCAGCACAGATGAAGGAATTTTTGGGAACCAAAGAGGTTTTGGTAACCGTCTAGGGGGTCTGGAGACGTGATCTTGTGGACTCGAGGAGTTCGAGCCATCAGAGGCATAAATCCCATTGTTGTGTAGAGGCTTAGGGGGAGCTCACACATTGGAAATAATACAAGCCAGTAAGAGGAGAACAGAGAGAAGCCACCAAAGGTTAGAGGTGTTTATTCTCCTTACAAAGATCCAGAGCCACAGAGCCAAGAGCCAGAGCGAGGGAGAGAGCTAGAGCTAGAGCCGAGAGCCAGAGCCGAGAGCCAAGAGTCGAGAGCCAGGGCTGAGAGCCGAGAGCTAGAGAGCCAAACGGCTAGGGATAAATATGGTATTCTAAGCCCAATGGTTCAGTCATAATCTATTGGAGATGACTGTGTAACTTGTAAAATAATTCAACCATATTGTTGTCTCCTGTGGTTTTCTTATTTGCTACTTTATTTACTATTATATGCATTTCATATCAGTTTAAGAAAATGAGCATAAGCACTTAATAGTTAAAGGAAAACACAAGCATACACCTATTTCATGTTATTTTAATTCCACAAATTATCAATCATAAGCATAGATCTTAGGGATATATAAGCTTTGGAGTGGGATAGGTTTTGTAAGTAAGACAAGAAACCTTTAGTGCCACATTTCAAATCAGGTGATATCTGAGCATCAGGTTGATTAACCCCACCTTCAAAGAAGGTGGTATTAGAGTTGGTTATATTAGAGTAACTTATAGCAGAGTAGGTTGTATCATGAAGTAGGTTGTATCACGATGCAAGTGGTATCAGATCAGAATGCTTGATTCACAGAGCAATCTATATGCTTGTTTGACTTGAAAGGTGTTCAAACAGTATAAAGGATTTAGCTGTTTGATTGTTTATAAACTGACTGTTGTGTGTGTTTGCAGAGGTGAAGGGAAAGCTATTAGTAGCTAGGTCTAGGAGAGGACAAGAAGGAAGAAGGGTTGAAGGAATTATTCTTATCCCAAAGGACCTCAGAGCAATCCTTGAAGCAGAAGAGGTTTGTTGCAAAAGGTTGCTTGAATAAGTTCTTTGTTAATATTGTTTTAAGTTCTTTTGTTCATTTTGATAATGACTACTTCTACAAGTAAGTACTCAAATCCTTCCTTCATCACAATATTATCTGATGAAGACATGAACCAAGACTTGTTCATCATGATGGATATGGTAAGAGAAATGAGTGTTGAACTTCGAGATCAGTTGAATTCCATGAAGGAAGAGCAGTAGTTGCTTTCTAACAAATTGCAGGGAGTGGAAGGCCAACTTCATATTACAACTATGAACCTGGAAAGGGTGCATGAGTTGGAGACACAACGCCTTGTTACCAAAGAAGCCTTAGTCAAGTATCAGCTTGAAGAATGGGTAAACAATTCCAGTTTGTCTTCGAATTCCTCTAATAATGTTTATGTTGGTTCTTTAGAAAAACATACTAGAGCCATAGGGTCCAAGTTAATGTGCAAGATGGGCTATCAAGAAAAAGGCTTGGGAAAACATGCATAGGGTATTGTTGAGCCAATAATGTTTGAGGAAAGGCCTAAGTATTTGGGTCTTGGATATGGACAATCTTATAGAGAAACTCCCAAAGCTGGCATGAAGACAATTGAAGCAATTCCAAGAAGGAGTTTCATTTCAGGTCTTCTACCTCAAGAGTGTAAAGATTGTATCCATGGGGAATGCAATAGTTTGAAACATGCTTTGCAGTACAAAGGTGTTCATAAGCATACACTTGAACCAGAGAGTTGTGGAAACTCTGAAAGCTTTGAATAGATTGATGGTGTTCCAAAGGGGGCCACTTCTTCATTTAACTCACCTCCTCATGAAGGTAATAAAGGTGAAAAAGAAAGGTATAAATACAGTTCTAATCATATTCCTTTTGATTATGTAAAGCATGGTAAATTTCCATATAAGCATTAGAAAAACATTGCATGTTCCTTTTGTGGTTTGGATAACCATAATGTTTCTAGCTGTTGGAAGAACATGGCCACATGTAGGAAACTTTGGAAGGAAAAGAAGCAAAAAGCAAAACATCCATTGGACAGCACAAATCATGATGCTGAGAAGATCACATGTGTTGCACTTACTGCCATAAGTAGGGACATATTGCTGCAAAATGTTGGACTCTGAATCCAACAATGCTTCCACGAAACTTGAAGAAGGTGGAATGAAAGAATGGCAGGAATGGAAAGAAATATTCCATAAATGATGTGTTTCAGGATGATTCACATGTTGATGTTGATGTGCAAACAAAGGTAGCACCTTTGAAATGGATTGATAAGAAATAGTTAGATTTCTTATTCAATTAAGGTTGCATGTCTTTTGAAAATGCATCAAATCAACAAAATGCATTTCTTTGTTAATAGAATGCAAGTTGCTGGCTTTTACCAAGAAGGTGAATGGAAAATTTGAGTAGGAGACTCACTTTATTGCTGCAACATTATATTCATTTCAGCTTCAAAAGTATAGTGTGCTTAAGCAAAAGTTGAAGGATGAAATGCATGCATGACAATGATGTGTACGAACACAAGGACGTTGATGATTTCCTTATATTTGAACATGTGTGTGTGTGATTAACTTGAAGGGTTGATTACTTTGTTGTAAACATGCATGTAATGCAATATTGACTTGAGAAAAGTTGATATGGTCTCCAAGATGGATATGTTGATGAAGTGTTTCATCTTTGAAAAAGAACTGTAGAATTCTTTTTCTACACGCTTGACTTGAAGGGTCAATTGTTTTAAAGGCATGTTTTGTTGGCTTGTTATATAGTCAATCATTTGTGTGCAAATGTAAAGACATGGAGGTAATTCACAAGATGTGAAAATCTGTTTCTTTTGTTGAAGCAGGAGTTTAGGCCATCCAGTTGTTGTCTAAAGAATCTGAGAAGAATCTGAGAAGATAGAGTTTGAGCTAAAGGAGGAAGAATCAAACTCTACAGCAAAGGAGGAATTAGAATATGAAAAGCCACAAACTCTAAGTGTGAGAAGATCAGTTAGAGAAAGAAGGCATCTATATAGGTATAGTCCATCTTCTTTCTGTTCAAATTTTGCTTTGTCTGTTACTGATGGTGATCCCAAAACTTTGAAGGAAGCAGTGGACTCAGAGGATAGAAAACTCTGTAAAGAGGCCATGGTTGATGAAATGGCATCTTTGCACAAAAATGAGGCTTGGGATCTGGTGGAGTTG
>APFE031652795.1:0-19895 GCA_000404065.3 Pinus taeda
TTCTCCTTTGGAACATGTACATATGCATCACATCCAAATACCCTCAGATGTGAAAGAGAGGGTTTCTTACCAGTCCATACTTCTTGTGGAGTCTTATCCTCCAAGGCTGATGAAGGTGACCTGTTGACCAAGTAACATGCAGTATCCACCGCCTCTGCCCAGAATTCCTGTCCTAACCCGGCACCACTGAGCATGCTTCTTGCCCTTTCCATCAACGTCTTGTTCATTCTTCTGCGACTCCATTTTGCTGAGGTGTATATGGAGTAGTCTTCTGCCATGCTATACCACACTTCTTACAGAATTCTTCAAATTCCTTGCAACAAAATTCTCCACCATTACTGTTCCTCTAGCACCTTATCTTCTCCTGTCGATTTCCACAGGCCTTAAATTATTTAAACTATCAAAGACTTCAGATTTCTTCTTAAGGAATATATCCATGTATTCCTTGAGAAGTCATCTATAAATGATACATAGTACACAGACTTACCCAGTGATGGAACTTTCACAGGTCCAAACACATCACTGTGCACAAGCTCTAATATTTGTTTCGTCCTCTTACCACCAGAGGGGAAACTCACCCGATTCTCCTTCCCATATACACAATTTTCACAGAAATCAAAATCCAGAGAGCTATTACTCATACCTTCTACCATACCTTTACCATGAAGTATTCGAAGGCCCTTCTCTCCAATATGTCCAAGCCTTTGATGCCACAACATGGTCTTCTCTCCAGAGACCACTAGATTTTCTGCTCTATTTTCAGGAACCATAGAACTATTGCACCCGTCAACAACAGTGCTACCTTGCAGCTTGTACAGAGTTCCAATCCGAACTCCCCACATCAAGACCAGTGCTCCTCGAACCATCTTGCAGGTATCCTTCTCGAACACTGTCTTTACACCTGCATCATCCAACTTGCTTACAGAAATCCGATTTCTGGCCAACGCAGGAATATGCATAACACCCGGAAGGGTTCTAACCCTTCCACCTTGCAACTTCAACTTTACTTTTCCGCGACCAATGATTCTATCCTTTCAATCATTTCCTAAGAAGACATCACCACCATCGTATTTCTCATACTCGCAGAACCACTCTCTATGGAAGTGAAGTGAAAGGATGCACCTGAGTCAATCAACCATGCCTCATGATCTACATGTGTACTTAAAGAAGCCAAGTACACATCCCCACCTTCATCTGAGGTGGTTTTCGCCTCTGCAGAAGGAGCATCATCAAAACCCTTTCCTTTATCAGGAGCTTTAGATTTACACTCCCTTTTGAAGTGCCCTTCCTTTCCGCATTTCCAGCACACCACCTTTGTAGGTTTTCCTGGAGATTTAGATCTCCCTCTAGATTTAGATCTCCCACTCGATGACTTATTTTTGTTTCTGTTCTAGGACGTCCTCGTACAGACAAGGCATCACCATTCTGGTTGTCCATATTTTTCCGTCTCATCTCCTCTGTCAGCAAGGCTGAGACTATTTCATCAAACTGCAAAGCAGTTGCATTGCCAACTATTGCAATAACCAGACTATCCCACGAATCTGGTAGAGAACACAACAAACTGATGCACTTATCTTCATCTGAAATTTTAATATCAACAGATGATAATTGACTGACCACAGTATTAAATGAATTCAGATGCTCTGTCACCAAGTCTCCATCTTTCATCCTCAGGTTATACAGCTTTTTCCGCAGGAATAGTTTATTCAGCAGAGACTTAGATTGGTACAAAGTCCCTAACTTGCCCACAGAGCCTTCGCCGTAGCTTCCCTTGATACATTCAGCAATACTGAATCTGAGACACACAATCGTATTGTGCTCTTTGCCTTCCGATCCAACTTCTTCCATTCTTCATCGATCACTCCCGTTGGTTTAGTACCCGGATCTACCGCGATCCACTGATCTTTATCCACCAACAGATCCTCCATCTTGAGTTTCCACAACTCAAAACTCTGACCATTGAACTTCTCAATCTCTATCTTTCCACTGCTCACCATCTTCTTTCACCACCAAAATCGGTCTCGCAGATCTCCCACTGAACAGGGTCTACCACAGGCCCGAGCGAAACCCCTCAACAACAAAGGCGTCCCCTTGAAGCCAAAACAACTCCGATACCAAATGTAGGTTTTATCCTTGTACATAAATTACCTGCATACGAATTCTAAAACAAAGAAAATAAACAATACGAGAGCATAACACATAAAACACATATGCACAGAGATTTCCCCTGGATCCCAAAACCGGGACTACCAGCTTGATGTTTCATTATTGTTCCTTTCAATGTTACAATACATATTTATACATGCTGAAGCATCCAATTCCATGGACCGAAAACCATAGGTAGGTTCGCCCAACCTAATATAGGGTCCAAATTTTTTTTTCCAGGGGCGCTGCCCCGGACCCTGTAGAGGGGGGCTTCTCGCCCCCCTTGTGACCCCCGCGCTGCGCAATCAACGCAACGAAGGTGGGGATCTGCCCCCCTTCTAACCCCCCGGTTCACTACGTAGGTTAGTTGTGGAAAGAATATAACACAACCCAACAATACCCTGCCCCTATTGGGGACATGCACAAGAAAATAGAGAAAGAGAAAATTGCTCTCATACCACATATCTAGATTTATGAAGGAACAAAATGAATATAGATATGAACAGAAACAAAAAGATACAACGAAAACTTAACTTCAATTCATTAATAACAAAGTATTGAAGTGTACCAAGAAAGCATGGAGGGCCCCAATTCTGAGATAAGTACACTGTAGTGTAATTTTGTGTATAATTGTGAATATTTTAGATTGTTGTTTCCTTTATAGTTTCTTGTGAATATTTCTAAATAGATTCACTATATTCCATGTTCATTTATGTTTTTAAATTATTTCCTTTCAGTAATTGGTTTAAGTAGGGAAGGTCAACCAAAACATCCAAGTTAGATCCTCTTCCTTCTAGATTAAGAATTGAACTGGAAATTGTGTTTATGATCTTTAATCCTTTGGTTATGATATGCTTTATGGTGGAACTGATCTTGCTGGAATAGGGATAATGAGGAAGGACAACCAGGACCTCTAAGTTAGAGTCTCTTCCTTGTTGACTATGCTCCATAAATATATATTGCACTCTTGCTTATAGATCCGAATGTCAATGCTTTCTTTTTAGTAATTTATATTTGTAATATGATTTTCCATTATTTTTATCTAAACAAATACTTCCTACACTAGCTTGATCTAAGATTCTATAAACTTTGGTTTTCTTCTAAGTCTACCAACCTAGATTGTTATGTAAAATAGATTCTGTTATTCAACTCCATAAATTAGACTGACAAGGAGATGGGCAGTGAGACAGTGACACTGAGGCGATGTTGAGAGGATTTGACACGTCATTATTATGATGTTGATAGGATGACGTGGGTTTGGTTTCACACACATTCATGAAAGGATGGAGGGATTATGAATTCGAATCCATGCCCTTCTTTGGTATTGGTGATCTATGGGAGTGGTTGAATGAGTGAAGTGCATATTGTGCAGGAGTAGCGATAGTGTTGAATGGAAGCGACACTATCATGCAATATTATGCATCATCTCTTTCTTCTTTCAATCTTTATTTACAATATACAACCACTTTCTAAATTATAATATTATGCTCATAGGATTACTATTCACATCTACAATCCAAAAATAAGATAAAGGGATAACAAATTTGTTTTCAACGAAGGTATGATTCGAATTAAATAGCATAATAGAAAAGATCCTTGTTTTTGCTTCTCATATTCATTTACAGAGTACATTTTCTCTTTGTATTATAATCTTATGTTGAGAAACCTTTCTTATATGGAAAATGGGATAGAGGTGTTAATTTAATAAACTTGGATTTAAGTAGATTTGTTAGTTCAATAAGTGTAAGTTAACAAAACGTCAAAACAAGGTACTTAGATGTAAGTATCAAGCTAATGGGCATAAGTGAAGATGGATGTAGGATGCATATTTTTGGTTGCTAAAATAGAGCAATTTTTTTCAAAAGGGCATAAACTAGCTAGGCAGTAAATCGATAGGAATGAAGTCGAAGAATTCATAGCTATGTTCAGAGGGATTTCCACCTATCATTTCTTGTAAATATTTGACATATAAATAAAAAGTTACTCATCTAATTCTGCATTTTGAATAAAACTTCAAATTGTACTATTCAATTTACAGTTCTTTTAAAAGTCTCAAAAATTTCTTTTCATCCCAATCTTTCTAAATCCTTATTATATTTTAGAAAGTGCTGGGTTGTCAGGTTTAGGCATGAATTCCTCTGAATCGCGCAATAACTTTCTCCTCCTCAATTTAGACCTTGTGCTTTTCATTTTAACAGAATACGATCAAACTTATGTATTATATAATATTATGTTGTATTACCTCAACTAATGTTTTCCTATTATGGCAAGATTTTAGCAAAAGAATTGTTGATATTCTAATGTCATTACTTTTAGAGAATATTAGTAAACGTCATTAAGGAGTACTGTGGTGAATAAAAAATAGTTCCTTGAAAATTTAGACATTTTAAAATTTTTTCAGCTAGTAATATCATCATTGACATTTTGTAAATTTCTGGACCTTTTGAACCAAGTGATTTAGAACGAGGATTGAGTCTTAAATCCTTTTACAAACTTGGTTAGTAAACCATGGTGCCTACTCTACGATATCTCATCTACCCATGTTTAAATACTAGTGAAGAAATGCACGACGTTAGTATTTGTACTTTAAAATAACCTTGTCCACAAAAATCCCCTCTTCTAAATTACCAAAGAAATCAAGGCATTAGAAAATAGAAATGGCAAAAAAAACAATCAAGGCATTAGAAAACGGAAATGATAAAGTTAGATTAAAAATTGTAACTGGCATGGGATTATTGTTCACCACAAGGTTATTGTTAGTGGGCTCGTTTGCGCCATGTCGAGACAACCATGCATTTCCTATACAAGTGGATCTGCAAGCAACAATTAAACAAACAACCATAAAATTAAGCATAAGAAAATGTAAAAAATATTTAGTATCTATTAAATGATGACAATAAATCAAACAAAGAAGGAATATCCCTCTATTTCATGTTTCTCTTTACCTTCATTTGACATAGCATGCTCTTATCTATGAATGTTTCGAGCTATTTGTCAATATCTGAACAAACCTACAATTGTGATGAGGGATGTCCCCTAGGGTCCTAATCTAAATGATCAACCCGTAAATAGTGACCATATTACTCTTGGCTACAAATTTCCAAGAGAATCTTCCTGCTATCAACAATCTCAGTGAAGAAGTCATCAATTAGGATATGGAAAAAGTGCTCCAACCACAAGGTTACTTCTAATTATGAATCTAGAGAGATGTGAACATGTTGTGAATGAAACTAACACATTGTTTTGGTTGTGTTCTTCACCTAGAGGAGTTTTTTGCAACATGTGAAAGTTTTTCTCAATGAAAGTCTTTGTGAAGATGTCAGTAGTCGATGACCCCATCATGTACCATTTCTTGAATGTAGTGCATGTGTATCTTGATGTGTTTTGTCATTGTAGTGGATATTTGCAAAAATTTAGTGCTCTTTGATTATGGCATTAGATGACAATCAGATGATGGAATATGATACCTAACTTAGTGAGGAAGTTTTTCAACCAAATGATTTGAATGGAAATGTTAAGTGCACCTCTAAATTTGGCCTTTTTGGATGATAAAAAAATCGTAGATTTTTTTTTCTAGACCAACAAATGGGGTTGGAACCCAAATTGAGAACATATACTGAAGCATAATTGTGATCAATGTTATCACCAACCCAATTTGAATTAATGTGGCCAATGAGATCCAAAGTACTCTTGTTGCATAATGAATCCCATAGTTGATTGTCCTCTAGATATACATGAGTATGTGCTTGATAACTTTGCATTGCAACTCATGTTCCTATTGTATGTATATGAAAAATTTTACTATTTCATATGAAAGATCCCGAAGAAAGTGAGCGAGATAGAGGAGACTCTGCACAAGTTGTATATACATGGTGCAATCAACCAAAGACGTATCCTTTCTATCCTCAAGGTGTGCCCCCTATAAGAAAGGTGTAGCTATTGGCTTGCAATTGGTAATGTGAAAATGAAGTAATAGATCTCTTTCATACTCTTTAAAAAATTTATCCCTAAACCATTTTGGTTGATTTATAGTCCAATAAAGAAGTGTGACAAATCCTTATGTCATGCAAAGTGGTTTCTACTATATCAATGACTTTGGCCAAACTACTTGTGATTAGTAGATCATCAACATAGAGCACTATGAAAAATGTAGAGTGAGATGTTCTTAGAATATAAACATTTGAATAAGGTTTACATCAAAGGAAACATTGAAAGAGTAAATAGGAATCCTTTATAGTATACCACTTTCTAGGTTCTCGCTTGAAGCCATAATGATAATTCTTGAGTCTAAAAACTAAATATGAATTATTTATATACTCTTATGGTTTATCGATGTAAATTTCCTATCTTATATTACTATAACAAATATATTCTTCACTTCTATATGGAAATATTTCGATGAATAGATTTCAATTTGGCCACCAGAGTAAAGGTTTTATCATAATTGATGCCATGAACCTGCTAAAAGCCTTTGGCCACCAGTCACGATTTTTCTATGCTCACAAGTCCATTCAATACTTTCTTTACCTTGTAGACCCAATTGCATTTAACAAGCTTATAATTTGATGCAAGTGGAACCAAGTTTGGTTTGGTTCGTGGAAGTAAACATTCCCCTCAATGAGGATATATTTTGTTGAAAGATATAGAAATTTGTATCCATTTATACAATTTAGATATCCAAAAAAGATGATTTATTTTCTTTTATTAGGTTCCAAATATTACCTCTTTTTTGAAGGATCGTGGGTCCATGTGCAAGATCCAAAAATACTGAAATGTGTGACTTTTGGTTGCATGCCACTCCATGATTCAAAATGTGTTTTTCATTTAAAAAATTTGTAAGGTGATATTTTTTATATGAATGAATCACAATGATTGATTCGTCCCACAGTTTGGAATAAAGGGATCTTGCATGCAACATTCAATTCGTTATCTTTATCAAGTATGTGTTCTTCCTCTTAGCTACCCCATTCTGTAGTGAAGTGTAAGAAACTTTGTGTTGCAACTGGATTCCTCATTCATCACATATTTTTTTGGCATACTCCTCCCCATTAGCTATATGGAGTATCTTGATCATGTTTCAAGACTTCTTTTCTACATGCACTTTGAAAATATTCATATGCTCAAACACTTCAAATTCAAGTTTTCCAAAGTACATGGATGTGTATAAGGTGGAACCATTTATGAATATGGGTACATATCTTCCTTTCTCTATGGAAATATATGGAAATGAACCCATTATATCATTGTGAATCGGTTCCTATGGAGAGGAGGCCCTCCATGCATGTAACTCCCAAAAACTTCTTGTGAATTCTTTCCAAGAGCACATCCTTCACAAACTCC
Organism: Pinus taeda; assembly: GCA_000404065.3. Taxonomy (NCBI): domain Eukaryota; kingdom Viridiplantae; phylum Streptophyta; class Pinopsida; order Pinales; family Pinaceae; genus Pinus; species Pinus taeda. The sequence goes on from APFE031652795.1 coordinate 7,486, forward strand.
ATCAAAAAATTACATGGAATTGAGTTCACCATCCTCTGTTTACTATGGTGTTACATGTATATGAAAACTAAGCATTCAAACCTTTCATGCCAAATACTGCTATCACCATTTTCTTATGTTAGTAGTAAAACATAATCTGATCAAGGAGCAAATTCACAAAAAGTGTACAAAGAAAAATGGTCATGTACCTTACAACTACAAATTTGGATTTATCTTACATCTCATATATTCTCACCTAATTTAGGGTGAATTCAACTCTCCTTTTGATGTCTATATGTTTCATTTGATATAGGGAGAGAAGATTTATTGAAAGCTATAGAATATTCACGATATTTTGAAAACTTCCATCTTCAAGATAGAGCCTTCATTGTTTAGTTGTCTCTTCGTGAGAATCATCTCCCAGGAAAATAAGAGGGTCGTCATATGATTTTAAATATGAGATAGCATCTTTTATGGTTGTCTTGTGATGTGAAGCTTGCACAAAACCTATGATCCATGCATAAGGAGAAAAATGAATAGTAATTAATTCCTTTGCATTCCCTCATGCTTTAAGTTCTCTTTCTCCCTTTTTCGTCTTGACATTCTTTGGAATACAATCATAAAAAATGTTCTACTAAAAACTTTTCACCATGAAATCTATTGTATTCTTCATACATAATAATTCTATATGGTAACCATAGTTGCATTAACTTAGCTATTTTATAAATAATTTAAAAGATTCATTTCATATATTAATTTTACTCATTGTGAAATCCTTCAAATTATGGGAGACACCTTAACATTACATTCAATGAAATAAAATAATACTTATATTCAAAATTTAAAAAGGTTAGTAACAAAAATATCAATGGGTGTGTAAATAGAGAGAGATAACAATCTATCAATAAGTGTTTTCTAATTGAGGATGCATGAATATGCTTTTTCTAATAGAGAGAGACATTTATTTAAAAACATTTTAGTATAAACAATGTGAATAAAATATTTTAATATTGAAATTGAGTAAATATTTCAATGTCAACTACCTATAAGTTCTTCAAAAAATTGAAAATAAAAAAAAACTTATTATTAAAACATTTTATTAGAGTGATGTAAAAAAAAAGTTACTTTATCAAAAAGCTAGAAGAAAACAAAACTTCCTATATACAAACTTTTTTGAAATTTTATGCTCCAAAATAAATTTAAACTTCCATAAATTTAATACCATCAAATACCATAAATTAACTAGTTTCATGTTAGATTAACTAATATCATAAATTTATAAACCTTCAACAATAAATCTTACCATCATCACATCAAAATTATTTCAATTAACAAGGGAGCCACTGCCGTGGCGGTAGTCCCTGCCGGGGTCTGCCATAACAACAGAATACAAAGGCTCTGTGGAGACACTGACATGATTATGGGAGGTTTGGGGAGGCATCATAATTGAAGAGAGTTTTACATAATTGGTGCACCAATTCAGCTGTCAAAATATACGAAGTATTGCCTCCAATTGCTGCTAGGTCGCAACTCCAAAATATTTCAAGGAAAAAAGATTCCTCCTATTCAGTATGAGAGTATGGCTATACTATATTGTTCTACACAGAATTCAAGGATCAAGTGACCCAGAGAGGTCATTAAGGAGAAGTTAGGAGTAGTGCATGAGCCTACTTCCATAAGGCTTGTCAAGTAGATCCACCATTATGTGGTGAAGTTAGGAGTAGTGCACGAGCCTACTTCCATAAGGCTTGTCAAGTAGATCAACCATTATGTGATGTTGGAGGTATGATTCATATAAATGGTCAACACGTAATATCTTCAAAGGATAGCTTTGGCAAACAGACCAACAACCTGCCTAAGCGAATTGCCTCAAGACTGCTGCTGATTATGGGAGCTGAAAAAAGATGCCCAAAAATTACAGATCTTTGATGATTCACAAATTTTGGTGAATTGGATGAATGGAACAAATTCATTGGATAATTATAAATTTCGGCCTATATTTGAGGAGATTCATCTTGCTCAAGCAGAGTATTTAACACATTATCTTTCAGCATTTGTACAGACTACAGAGGGAGGAACATGGAAACTTATGGACTCTCAAAAGCTGGATTACACTTGGAAGCAGGAGCTTGGATCATTCAGAAGAAAGTGGAAGGGCATGTCATGGAATGTCTTCATACACCTTTCAGATAATCATGGGACTGTTTAAATGTGAATATCTATATGTATATTTTTTTATGGGACTATTTATGAACATATACACTTAGAAGCAGGAGCTTGGATCAGTCAAAAGAAAGTGGAAGGGAATTTCATGGAATGTCTTCATACAGGATGCAGGACACTGCATGCATGACACGGAGAACAGGTAGCAAAAACATAGGACAAACTAAGTGGTGTTTTTGATAAAATGTTCATCTCTGAAAACTTTGGAGTTCGAACTCAAATGCTCGAGTGACGATGCAGCTGGTCTGCTTGCGTTCCATTTGCCATATGCTCTCCAAAATAATAGTGACCCGCCTCCATCATAAAGTTTAGCAATTAGATCTTTCAAATTCAAAATAGTAACAAGATTTACATTGCAGATAGCATTCCTGCCGAAATTATTTTCAAATAATTTTTGTATTTGTCAAAGTACAATGGTGAAATCATAAGCTGAGTAATTTTTTACTTTTTAATGCTGAAATTCTAGGATCCACTGACATTAGTGAAATTCGAGGATCCGTGGAAAATTAGTGATAATAATATTCAGGACCAATTAAGCAAAGTTATATCACAAGCCTGTCATGATTATATTTTCCCCTCCAAAAATTTAGATTTAGAAATCCAAGTTAATTAAAGGCGAACTCCTCTCATCTTACTTTCTGTGTTTCTTTTACATTCCACATCAATTACTAGTTTCTGTGTTTCTGTCACAATCCACATTAGTCACTGAATTTGTTGTTCATATCAGTCACTAAATTTGCAATTCATTCTAAAATACACAATATAAGATTCTGAAGTTGCTGCCGCAAAAAATAAGATGGTTGTTGTCATGTTGGAGAGCCCAACTTGGACATGAATGTTATCATTAATTTTTAATTATAAAAATGTTCCAAATCAGTGTTGATTTTTGAATTCTAGAACTTATTGGAAAGATCTGTTGAATGCACATAGTCATCCAACATTATAACCTATGCATTGTATTAAAGGATTAACACCTCTAGCATCCATGCAAAGCAACATTGAAACCAGTGGACATCTATACAGACCACTGTTAGCTTGGCTTGAACATTATGAAAGAGACACATAAAGAATCAAATCTTTTTGTGCATAAGTGTTGCATTATCAACCATAGTAACTACATCATCAACAAGGTGCTCTGTTCATGCCCTTTTGGATACAATAATCAGGTGCTCTTTTCATGCCCCTTTAGATATAATAAGGAGGCACGTTCATGCTCTCTTAGATATAATAAGGTATAGGTATAAATAGAAGTTGGAAAAAAGGAAATGTATAGAAAATAGAGGTTGGAAAAAAGGAAATGGACAGAAAGGAATAAGCAAATGTATAGAAGGCATGGAGGATATGAGGGAAGTTTAGATCTGAAGGAGAGGCTGAGGCATGAATTGAAGCCTAAGGCATATGAAGGACCTAGAGCATATTGAGGAAGCTTGAGATCTAAAGGAGAGGATGAGGCATAAATTGAAACCAGTGAAGCATATGGAGGAAGCTTTAGATCTAAGGGAGAGGGTGTGGCATAAATTAAAACTGGTGAGGCATATGAAGGACTTGGAGCATATCAAAGAAGATTTAGACCTAAAGGAGAGGGTAAGGCATAAATTGAAACGGGTGTTCAAGAAACTAGCTTTTCAAGAAAACTGATATGCATGCTGGGAATTTGCCTTGCATATTTAAGGTTTTTTTTCTTATGGAAACAAAGAAAGGAAAATGTGAGCAAAACAAGCTACTCCTTGTTGGTTTGCCATGATGAATTTCAAATTATTACATTTGAAATTCCATCAACAAATAAGGTAATCCTTGCTATCTATTTTTGAGCTAGAATTGTTGTTTCATGTCAACAAAGAAGGTATTCCATGGTGTTGATTTTTTATTTGTATTCCATGGTGTTGATTTTTTATTTTTGAGTTGCAATTGTTGTTTCAAGGGGAAAATTAAAATTCCTTTCATTTGAATCACTGTGAATGTAGCATTGTGAATTTTCATTTAAATCACTGTGAATGTCGCATTGTGAATATGCTTGACTTGAGTTTTTCATAACACCTTTTATTAAGGATATTGAAGTTAAAATTGCTTTCATTTAAATCATTATGGATGCAGCATTGTGAATATGATTGAGTTTAATTTTGAAGAGTGATTTTTGAGCTTTACATGTATTGCAATAAGCATACTGAAGTTAAAATTCCTTGATTTAAATCACTGTAGATGCAGCATTGTGAATATGATTGAGTTGAATTCTGAAGAGTGATTTTTTATTTTTGAGCTTTACATGTACTTCAATTGTTTTAAGGTTTTAAACTTAAGCCTCGAGTTATAAGAGTTAAGTACATAATTAAATGAAAAATTAAGCAAAGAAATAAATGAAAAATGTTAATTATTTAATAAAGTATTTACAAAACAGAGATAGAATTTAATGCTTCAATATTCTTGAAAATTAGAAAATTAAAAAATTCAATACTGAACATTCAAAAAGAAACATGAATAAATTTCAGACCATTCCCAATCAAACATTCGAAAGCAAACATGAATAAATTTTAAACCAAACATAAATGAAACAAAACTTATAATGCTTTAGTATTAATTTATAAGGTTCAAGGGCAGACAACTCTTATTGCAGCTTTTCTCGACAGTATTCTATTATGAGTTTGTTCTATTCAGCTGATTCAACTTAGTAAATGGGTTATGGAATAGGAACTTCTTTGACCTCTGCTGTTTTATTCGCTCGTGCTTCCCTAAAAAAATGCAATTGCTGGTAGTGCTGCTGAAACTGGTTAATTGGTCATTGGCTAACTGTCTAAGGAACAAAGTTATTTGATGTTGAGAACTAGCGAAAACAGAAATTGTTCTGTGGAGGCTGCTATGGCTAATTAATTGTGGTTACCTCTATGATGAAGAACACAAAAAAGGAAGTGCACTTGATGATTAGACTGGTTGATCCCAAACCAAAAGCGAAGAGATATAGAGTACCAAACATGTTGATCCTAGACCAAGAAAGAAGAGAGGAAGCAAACAATTGGATCTTTTGTTGTTTTTAGTAGTTGTGGGAAGCCTAACAGATGGCTACCATTCCATGAACCTTGACAAATGGTTAACATAGAGGCTTACACTATACTGTTTTGGTGACCTCAAATTAAAACATAAGAAAAGATAATGATACTTAGAAGCTAGTTTCTAAATAAAACTTAGAATGATGTTTTAAATACAATTTAGAATGATGTTTTAAAGTTATCAAATTATGATAACATTGTAAAGTTATGGCCAATAATAACTAAAATTTAAGATAATGTTGTAAAGTTTTTAACCTTCTCAGAATATTTAAAAACAAAGATGCATAAAGACCCTCATTTACTTCCCTAATTAAACTGCAGTGAAACTTTGATTAAATTTTACAATCTCCTGCATTGCTCAGCAACCCAGAAAACTTTGGACAAATGAATAATATAAAAAAAAATATTGTAAAGTTAATACACTTATCACTATAATTAAAGACAAAGCTGCAATACTACCCTCATTTGCTTGCCCAATTAAAGAGCAAGAAAACTTTGGTTAAATTTTGCAATCCCTCAGTCATTTGCTTGCCCAATTAAAGAGCAAGAAAACTTTGGTTAAATTTTGCAATCTCTCAGGCATTGTTAACAGCACTGAAAACTTTGGGTAAACAAATAATATGAAAAAAAATCAATGCAATTAATAAGTAGTCAAAACTTTGGATATCTTATTTTTACCCCAACATAATGTCTTGAAAGCTGCCAAGAGTGCAATAATACCGCCAACTTTGTTGTCCAATCAAAAATTACATAATAAATTTTATATTATTTTGTAATATGAAAACTTTGATTAAAATTGTGATGTAAAGCAATATTTTTTGGTCAAATAAAAGATTAATAGGCAGTCAACCCACAATCTCTAAGAAAGACTCATAAGAATTCAAAACTAACTTAAAACCTCTTTGAAAACCCAGCAAAGGTTTTTGCGAACCAGAGCCAGGTCGGCTCAAGAGTGACCCTTACCTTTTAAAATGCCTATGCAGTTAAGAAATATCTATGTATTTAGAGAGCGTAGAATTCATAATCTTCGTTGACTTGTGGATTGTACAACGAATATCGTTCTCTGTAATAGTTCTTCTCACTCTCTGATTCAAAATAAAGATTCTTCAAGAAAATATGCCGAGTGTTTATTCATCATCAGGTAATGTTTTTAACACCCTGAAAGCCCGAGAGTTGAACGGGAAAACTAAGGCTTCGATCCGAAATACATTTCCGGAATATCATCTACAAGCATTCAAGAACCCTCCGCGGACCTCCTCTGTAAGCGACATTGTGATAGCCGCTGACATTATATTTGTTCTCCACGGTCAACATGATCTTATTCCATATCTACGACATGCAGATGGAGAAATCGCACCTCTTACTGACGATAATGGGAGCCCTGTAATAATGAGTTCTCGAGATATAGTGGACTTCGTCTGTTACAATAATTATAATGATTCATTGTTAATTGTTGTTGGTGGGTATGCTCCTAAAATTTTCAACAGTATTCCAATTTCATTGATAATAGCAGGACACACTACAGCATATACAAGGCATTTCCCCTCAGATTCAATATATAGTTGTGATTTTGATATTCCAAATTGCAGGGGAATGATTTATAATAAACAGAAAAAACTATTCATAATTTTCGAATTGAAAGAGTATAAGAAGTTGTTTACCATACCAGATGACAGTGGCACTGCTTATTTACATTTTGGGTTTTTATCTCCTTGTATAACGAAATGGTGATGTATGATTATAATTTTTCGAGTGAAATATCATTGAAAATTTATTCTAAGTTCGATGGGAGACTCCGCAAACAAAGTTCTCTCAGGTTGGGAGATCGTCAATATTACGTTGCGTTCATTGCACTGTGTGGCAGGGATACGCTACTTTTGCAACAAATACGAATGACAATGCAAATCATCAATATAGCTTCTGAAAGCTCTGAAGTTATAAAAACAACAGAAATTCGAGTACAGTGTTGCCCATACTATCTAGATAAAAGAGAGCAGATTTTATGTTATACGATAAGTAACAGCCTTCACGTTTGTAATCTACAAGGGGATATTTTGTTCACATTCCAAGAAATCCAGCTATCTTGTAGTCTTTTTTACGGTCCTTACATTACCAGGGCACAAGATATTTTGATTTGTGCCTCTGATAAGCATAATGGTACTATCGATGTTTTGAACATTGGTACAGGAGAACGCCTGGTAAATATTGCAACAGATAATTCACACAGTTCCGAAATCAGAAAAGCCGCATTGAGATGTACGAGTGCATTGGCATATGACGAAAGGACTCGTGAATTTTTCACCGGCAATATCTTTGGAATTTGTTGCCGGTGGTCGAACAGAATTTTAGAAGATATTGGAGACCGATCACTATAAATATGAAAACTTTATAACAGCACTTTTATAAAATATTTTTTTATGAATTTTTATTATTATGTAATTAGATGTTATAAATTATTTGTAATATTATTTTTTTGTTTTTAATTTTAAATAAATTGAATTTTTTGAATAGATAATTCTAAAACGTTTTGTAATTACAAATTAACTATAATATAAATATGATAGATAGAAATTACTAAGAATAAATATATTTTTTGGATAATAAAATTAAAATTTATTTATCTATTATACTAAATATATGTTTAAGCTTAATAAAAAATATCTAACAATGGAATTATTTATTGCTATTTGCAAGGAAAATCATGAAGCTTCCTCCAAAAAACAAGTATACTTTGGCTTTCAATTATTTGTAATATGACATTTATAAAGTAGAGAAGAACAATGGATCTAAAAAGCTTATATTAGACAAATAGTTAGCTATATTGATGAATAGATACAATCAATCTTATGTCTTGATTGTTGTATCAATAAGTGATGTTGTATCAATAAGTGATGAAGCGAACCACTAAATTGTTCTCATTACAAATTCTTACGTTTCTGTAAAGAAGTTAAAACAATTATGTGAATTAAAATTAGAACTAGTGCTAGTGTTTAACTTAGAGTTAAAAGATGATGACCCATAGTATTGGTCTTTAATATCAAAGTTGTCATGTATGAAATAATAGGAAATTGGGTTGAAGATATATCTTCCACTTATAGCTTTCATTAAGGTGCTCTACCTACATTCTCTCACTATATTGAATCCTTGTAAGTTAATGACTAGCTAGACATTATTGTGTTTGAATATTTTATGGAAAAAGTTAGGAAAGCTTACACAGATTAATACGCTCTCTTTGTTTACACTTTACAACTTTTACTATCTCCTTTAATACTTTTACTATCTAGTTTTAGTGTATTATTAGTCCCCGCCTGGGACTATTAGCGATCGATCGATCGCTCACAATCAATTAATGACCAAAATTTTTTGTGTTTCCCAAATTTTATCCAAAGTTTTGCATGACAATTTAACGTGCTAGACAATTTATCCAAAGTTTTCTTTTTTACCTCTTATTGGAAACTTCGCGTGTATCGAGGGAAAAATACAGCTGCAACGTTTCTCTTATCCAAAGTTTGAAAGTTATGCTATCTTCTCTTGTCCAAAGTTTGAAAGTTATGCTATTTTCGTGCGGACGGGTTTTTTATCCAAAGTTTAGTAAATTTGTATTTGCCACATGTCTATGTGCATGCATGCAACTCTAGTGCTATCTACAAGTCAGCAAGCCAGTTTATTATCCATCCCAACCTTGGGTTGATTCTTTCTTTCGGCCAGTTTATTATCCATCCCAACCTTGGGTTGATTCTTTCTTTCGACCAGCGGTTGGATTCTATCGTCCAGAACAGGCAGTCGATTATCATGTAATCTCAGTCACTGGGGGAAATTAGCTACGACAGGGCGCAAGTTATGGTAAGGTTTGTGACCTAGACTACAATATTACTGTTACCGTTTTTTTGTTAAGTACTTGACAAAAGATTTTATCCAGTACAGAGCTTGGAGATGTTAGTACAGAGCTTGGAGATGTTAGTACGACACATTTGTTTGTCATTGTTGCAAGGGTGAAATATAGCCTTCAGGTAAGGATAACTGGTCTGAGTCGCCTGCTAAAGAGGTGGAGACTATGGATAAGTGGATTGATTACTTTTGACAAATCCAAAAGATTGATAGATGGGTTGGCAACGCTTAACTAATTCAAAAACAGCTCAACAAAATCCTTCGTAGACGCTAATGAGCAACGACGCAGCTCACATAACAGGTAAATTATATGAAAGTCAATACTGCTTATATGTCATGCCATTCGCACTTGAACGTATGGTTTCACTCACTCAGTGCGTTTGTTAAAATAAATAAGTTTAAAACCATCGGCACGGGTAATTGAAGAAATTGTGGTTGGAGTAACTCTCGGACATAATTCAATCAATCCGTGGCCTAAGTAATTTTCAGACGTACATAATTCAATAGTGTTTGGAGTAATTTTCAGGCATACATAATTTTTATTTGGGATTAGATTATAGGACTCCTCCCCACCTAACCTTTTAGTACTCGGAAAGTTGCCAGTACACATTGAATTTAATTTTGATGTTTCATTTCAAGAATATTTAATAATTGAATAATCGAAAGTGATGTTAATATTTTTATTTCATTTTCGAGTTTAATTTTAGATACTTTGGGAATAGGCCATCAAGATAAGAATGAAGTAAGCAGGGAAAAGAAATGTATATTTTTTCCCGTTTAATTTTAGATATTTTGGGAATAGAAAATAAAGATAAAAATGGAGTAAGCAAGAAAAAGAGATGTATATTTGTTTGACTTCATTTTTCTCTGTTTAATTCCAAAATATTTTGGGAATTCGCCATCAAGATAAGAATGGCTGCTGTGTGTAAGTAGGGAAATATTTTGATAATCTGCATTCAAGATAAAAAGGGAGTAAATAGGGAAAGAGACATTATTTTATAATAGTTTTATAATTAAGAATTTTTTTGACATATTTTTAATTAAATTTATTTAAAGCATAAAAATTTATTAAAATCACATGTTTAATCTGTGAACTCTACAATTTTATGGTATATGAGTTTTTCAAATGCCAGATCCATTTATATACTGTAAAGGAAAGAAAAAAACCCTAGTTTAACCAGACTGTTTTTTGCCCTGAAAATATGGAAATTCAGATCATATTTTGATAAAATCCAGTAGGAATTCTTCTAAATCTAAGTTAAAATTGTCAAACTTCAATATTTTGAGTGTCCCAAATTTTTTTTGATAATGCTGAATCTATTTCCACCATCATAAACATGATTCAAATACTACTATTGCAAATTTTATTTTTATTTGTTTTACCCAATTTCTAATCACTTTTTAAAACAATTGGTTTGCCACTAAAAAAAACAGAAAGCCCCACCTCAACAACCAATTTGGCAATGGTTATTTTATTTCATATTTGGTAGGGTCAGTGTGCGAGATTTGAGCCTTCTCTATTTTTATAAGTTCTGGTGCACGTTATGTTTGACTGTTATATGCATTGAAAGAGTAGGTAACGTGGAATACTACTGATCTGACTTCGGCTGTGCAAACAGGACTGGTTCACTCTATGATGACAAACGGTGGACTTAATCAGCATAAACAACCGCGTGCTTGACGCCACATTTCACAGTCTCTCATTGATGGTTGATCCACTACAGAGCTTGGAGATGTTAGTACGACACATTTGTTTGTCATTGTTGCAAGGGTGAAATATAGCCTTCTGGATAATATTATTAAATCATATACATATATGTTGTGTGTGTGGATATGTAATTTATATAGTATTTAATGGCATATAATTTGGTTTATTGATTAAGTTTATGTATTTTATATAGAGAAATAAAGTACATATTTTATAATTTTATAAATTAAAACACACACCACACCACTGTCTAACTTTAACTATGATATTAAAAATAAATTTATTATTATTATATTACTTTAATATTATCCACCAACACTTATATCATGTACAACTATATTTGCACCTTATGTTTACCCTTAACTGACATTTATGTTTCTGAGTTATTTTAAATCTTGATATAATATAAACAAGTGATATTGTTTTTTCATAAATAGTAATTATCATGATTGATTTATTGTGTTTTTTTAGAGAGATAACTAAATATCAAGTTTTTATTTTTAAGTAAATCAACAATTGACTGACTATAAATTTATTATAGTTTCGTTTAATTTTGTTTATTAATTTCAAATGCTCTAGTAAAATAATATAGCATAAAAGCTGTTTAGCTATTTCCAATCTTTGTGTTTGATATATTTTGATTCATGACAATATTTCCAACAAAAGAAATGAAGTTTTAATTATATCATGGAGAGTAAATTCAAATTGTCTCGTGCTTTAAAGAATTGATTGGAATGCAGAGGAATTTTCCATCGGCCAATGATACCAATAGTTGGTATATCATGACATAAATTTAGTTGGGGTTTCCATGTTCAGATATGCTTTTGCATCAACAGAGCAACTCGTTCGAACAGTAAAATCTAGTTGGATGGGTGAACAATAACTCCAATAGATTATTGCATCGGTGAAATAGTTTATTGTGCAATCAGTGATTCAATAATTGCTCACTGTTGATAACTTAGAACGTTCTTGCAGCCCTTATAGTCCTCCAAGGTATGCTTAAACTAAATTTCTGAATACTTAATGGTGTTTGCAATATTATGAATGATTGTATTACTGAGTACAATACTGCAGTACACTCAGAAGATGGAAAGAAAAATGAAAGGATTTCGGCACCTCTAATGCAGGGAAACATCACTGCACTCCTATCAAAAGAGGGATAGTAGCGCACGTCTCTTTTCATCAATTCCAAAGCTGTAATTAGTTTATTATCTGATTTCAGGCCCGGCAGGGACTACTGCCAAGACAGTGGCTCCCTTGTTTGGTAAGGCTTTTAAAATCCAAATTCAATGTTAATGAGATTTTAACATTAAACTTTTTCAAAGTGATCAAATTTTAGAGATTTTAGCCCCATACCGATTTCATTATAAGATCTTGGGATCTAGTTGGTTAACCCAATGTTTATTGGTATATTGGTATATATAATTAGTACATTTGACTTTTTATATCAATGATTAACCATCTTAATATATTAGTGTTTCACAAAATTCAACAATAGGTTTATACATATTCATATTCATGATAATATAAAAATACAATAACAATAACTAATTATGATTATTAATTATTTA
>APFE031652805.1:0-44039 GCA_000404065.3 Pinus taeda
CGATTCGCTCCATTATATCGATAGCAGCAGAGATGGGTTGGAAGATCCACCAGATGGATGTGAAGACCACATTTCTAAATGGCTTCATACAGGAGGAGGTGTACATTGAGCAGCCACAGGCCTTTGAGGTGCATGGGAAGGAGTCCCATGTGTGCAGACTGAAGAAGGCCCTTTATGGCCTGAAGCAAGCTCCCAGAGCTTGGTACTCCAGAATAGATACTTATTTGCAGGGGATGGGTTTCACAAAGAGTGAGGCAGATCCGAACCTTTACTTTATTGTGATAGGTGAGGAGCCTCTCATTCTGGTGCTGTATGTGGATGACTTGGCCATTACAGGTGCAGAGAGACTCATAGAGCACTGCAAGAGAGATCTTGCGACGGAGTTTGAGATGAAGGACATTGGCTTGATGCATTACTTTTTGGGTTTGGAGGTGTGGCAGGAGGAGGGGCATTTCTTCCTGGGCAGGGGAAGTATATTGTGGACATCCTTAGCAGATTCCACATGGAGGATTGTAGACCCATGTCGACACCGATGATCACCAACTGGAAGAAGCTTCATGCTTCGGATTCCGAGTTGGTGGATCCCACATTGTACAAGCAGTTGATTGGTTCCTTGATGTATTTGGTCAACACTAGACCAGATATTTGTTTTGCAGTCAACACGATGAGTTAGTTTATGTGTGAGCCTAGGAAGGTTCACTGGGTGGCTGCAAAACATTTTGCGGTACTTGCAGGGGACAGTGGATTATGGTCTGGACTACGGGCAGGGGGATGGAGTGAGATTGGCAGGTTATATTGATTCTGATTGGGCAGGTTGTGCTTCTGATAGGAAGAGCACTTCAGGGTGCTGTTTTGGTTAGGTTCGGCAGTAGTGTCACGGTTCAGCCAGAAGCAGCAATCAGTAGCATTGAGTTCAGCGGAAGCAGAGTATATGTCAGCCAGTCTAGCGAGTTGTGACGCCATCTGGCTTCGCAAGATGTTGTTTGGCTTATTTGGTCAACCGTTGAGACCTTCAGTGATTTACTGTGATAATCAGAGTTGCATTAAACTCACGGAGAATCCAATATTTCATGACAGGTCAAAGCATATCGGGATCAAATATCACTTCATCAGAGACTATGTTCAAAAGGGAGCTGTGAAACTTGAGTATATTCCCACTGATGAGCAGGTTGCAGATATTCTTACCAAAACCTTACCACGGGGCAAACATGTCTACTTCAGAGACAAGATGGGTGTGGTGAGGAACACCTTCCTCAGTAAGAGGGAGTGTTGAAATTTGATACCGGAGAACAGGTGGTTCCCTAAGGCTTTGATCTTTGGCCTAGGGAAAAGTGTCCAAAAGAATTTAATTTTTCTCCTAAAGTGACTTTATAATTTTATAAAGTCAAATCTAATTTAAAAGTGACTTTAAGTGATAAAGTTACTAAAGTCTAATTTTAAAGTGACTTTAATAAAGTCAATGTAAAATTAGAAAGGAAAAGTGACTTTGGAAATAAATGACTAAGTGGGTCTTTATTAAAGTGGGGTGAATTAAAAAATAGAAAGTGAGATTTAAATGAGCATTTAATCTCAACCCTAGATCTCAATCTATTTCAACCATTGGATTTTGAGATCACCCAAAAGTCACTTAGAGTTAGATTAAAGGAGGAAAAGGTCATTCATTCTTTCATGAGCAAATTGAGGGAAGGAGACCAAGAGAGCAAGGGAAATTTCTGGATAGGGAGGAGAAGGAGACAGGAGCTTGGCACACATTCCAAGGCAGCAGTTTAGCAAATCCATACAGCTGAGTTAGCACACAGTGAAAGGCAGATTTTGGCACGATTTTCTAGAAATCCATACAGCTGTTTGCACAGAAATCGAGGAGCAGTTTGTGCGAAAATCAAGGAGCAGTTCGCTAGCATATTTTCCAAGGAAGGTCGTACAGCAAGTGGTTGTACTTTGGCACGCAAATCGAGGCAAATCCGTACAGCATATTGATGGGTTTTTCTGCATGCAAATCGAGGTCCGTACAGCGTATTTATGGCAGCTTGGCACGCATTTCTAGGCAGGTCGTACAGCAGCATTTAAGGCTGAAAGTGGGCACAAAATTTGAGGTCGTACAGCATTTATTGCTGTCCTGTTTTGATGTTTGCAAGTATTTTCTAGTTGGCTGTGAGGCACGGAAAACGAGATAAGTTGTAAAAGTTTGCTTGCTGATTTTTTATTGAATATTTCTCACTATAAAACGCATTTTCTAGAAATAAGAAAGAGCTCTCGAACTGGTTATCCCCAAGAGTTGTAGGGGGTTTTTCCAGGGTCACCTTGACCAAGAATCACCGTGTTTAAATGTGTTGAATGGCTATTTGTACCTGCTGATTTTTTTATTTCTACATTTTCCAGCATTCTGTAAAATTTCCAGAATTTGTGTTTTCAACAAAATTTATTTTTTCAGTTGTTGAATGTATGGATATGGAAAAGGGCATTTAACTGTTTTGGAAAAATAAGGTGAAACTGAAAACCAGGGTGGGAAATGAAAATTTTTTACAATGTCGACATGGGTTGTCAAGTAGTTGGACAATGAGTCGAACCCTGTGGTGGCGTGGGGATGAATTAGGCTACGACTGTGTACTGTTGATGGTTGTTTGTCCACTAGTTTCTTGTCTTTTTATTGTTTTATATTAAAAAAAATAATAATAATAATAATTTTTTATATTTTTTTTCTATTTTTTAATTTTTTAATATATCCTTTTTTATTCTTTTTTTATCTATTTCTTGTATATAATATTTTTTTAGCCCTTTTTATTTTTGGACTATTTTTTTCTTCTTTCTTTTTATTTTTTTATTTTTTATTTTATTTTATTTTTAAATGCCTAAAGGCCTAATGGGTAAATTGGAGAACCTCCAACAATGCGTAGCAAAACGCTTCAATAGCATGACAACAAGGTTGATGAAGAGTTGATGGCCAAAGGTTAGGATCTGGCAAAGTAGCTCTAATACCAATGTAACGAACAAAATTTGTATACTCGAAGAAATGCTCTGATACCAATGTAACGAACAAGGTTCGTATACGCAGCAATAATCTTCAGAATACTTCGTAGACAAAAACATCTATTATAGGACAAAGGTACCTCTTCACAACAGTTATGTCCTTAGGGACATACCTCTTCATTACTAACTATTTAGTTAATTAATCATTAATTATGATTTTTATTGTTTACATTACTTTTTATTATTTTAGTATAAATTATATTCATAACATCCTTTCACCACCATGTGTGTTCTCACATGGTTCGAGATTGTCCTTGCATGGGTTGGAAACTCCACTCTCACTCGAACTTGAAGATTCAAACTTCCACTGGGCAGCTAACGTTCCTTTGCGGTCTCCCTCTGAATCTAGACTCCCTTTGTGCCTACACAACCTTCACTGGATCACTTTGCTTTCCCTCCCATAAAGTGTTGTAATTGATCTTGTGTCTTTCTAAAGTCAGTTTGAAGCTACAGTTGAACACAAGGCCTAGTCCACTCTAGACCACCTCAACTCAACTTCGCATGAGTCCTCATCCTCCTAGGTCAAATACCTCATGTGCACATGGCTCCACTACTGGATGTGTAACTCCACAACCCAACGAAGATACTAACTCACAATCAACATTCCATCCACACGGAGCTATCTCATCCATGCCAAAGCTCCTTTTTTGTTGAGCCTTTTGCTCCATGTCTAGCAATTTCACAGCTCCCTCTTAAGTTGCTTCCTGTGCACACTCTGATCCAACTGCCTTCAGAACATCACTAATACCATGTTGAAATTTCCCTTGCGCCCTAGGTCTGGTCCATGGCTAGACTAGCACATAAATACACTAGGAGTGTTCAACAATAGACAACTTTGCACAGCGAAATATATCAACAATGAAACTAATAACAGTACACAAGAATATTGGCCCAAAATATCGTTTCTCATTAGTCCATCAATAAAGAAACATTAGGGCTCCCATACTATGGATCATGGCCCTTTACAACCCCTAATACAAACTAAGATACATAGTATACACAATCTAGGGCTTGAAATCTGATCCTACAGATCTTCAATCTACCCATCACAACAAAGGCAAAACACTTGACTTGTAGCAATCCTTTACCTCCAGCTCTTTCTATCCTCTTTGTTCTGGATGTACCCAGATGTTCTTTGCCTCAAATCCACAGAGAATGGCTCCTTTCTTCCTTTGTTTAACCAGTTGCTCAGAGTAGGGTTTGTCCTTCCACCAATTGTATATATCAGCCTTCAAAACTTGTTGTTAGGTCCTTATTCCTCCAACAGACTTCTTATTTAAGCCTCCTACCAGCAATCCCAACCTTGTCACAAACACAGCCAACCCTGTTTCACTGAACAACAGAGTCATGTTAGGTCTAGGGTACTCAGCACTCCACAAAACCTCCTTTACCAACCCTATTATGCCTTCTTAAGGGTCTCAGCCTGCCTGGGTCACATTCAGCCCTGCATTAGGGTTGGGACAACCTACAGCCAGCCCTAATTGGGCTCTGCAGCTACCCTAATACCACAAAATGAACCAAAGTATATTGCAGCTCCTATTCAAACAATAAACAGAACTCGAAGGGCTTATTTCCTGGGCTGCAAATGGACTTTTCAGCCAAAAAAACACACAGATCAAACCTCCTTAACCATGGAACAGTTGGACGTCCTCTTGAACAGATACTTGGACCTGTTGAGGCTAATCTCTCCTAGATGCAACTATCTTCTTAGGGTCTATGGCTCTTTAGACTTGGACGGAAACTCAGCACAGACCTTTTGGCGTTGACTAGGCCTTCTTTTCGACAACAACCAGCCTCAGCCTTCCACAACCATACTCTCTACCTACTCGGCCTTACCAACTGATTTGGATTCATTGTCAACAAATTTCGGTCTCCCTCCTAGCTCAGTACGGCTTGCACTAGACAGACTTATCCTTTGAGCTGTGAAACCTCTCTTAGATATGCATCCTCTTCTAAGACTTTTCACCTTACACAAGTGTAGTTCATCACACTTTTGTTGAGCCTCTCCTTTGGCTCCTTATTTATACTTTAGTCTTGGGTTATTTAGGAAACCTTAGGTCCTTTAGGGTTTTCCCCACTCAACCAATTAACAAATAATTAGAATAAAGAATTAATTACTTAGGCCCCAAACCCACAGCTTTGGGTTCAAAACCCCAATGTTGGGTAACTTTCCCAACCAACTCCCTTTTGGTGGGTTATCACCACTCGGAAATACCTTATGAGCTACACAAATTCCAACATATTTAATACTAGTGTGCACAACATATGTGTACATTGTGGTGATGTCTTTTCCACCTGCATGTTATTTTGTGTTCCTCTAATATGTGAGTAATTCCATTGCTAGTATTGCCTTCATATCAAGACCAATCGTTAACAATGGATCATGCATTGGAGCATTCTAGCCTAACTGTCACCACGGATCCAATTAAAAAGCCCTAAACAGATCCCTCAAATCAACAAGATTTAGCAATGGGTTTTATGCTTGTGTCAAAAAGATGCATCTTCGAGGACATCCTTGAAATTTCTCTGAAAACACAAGCACACAAGTACAGAGAGAGAGGCAGCCTTTGCAAAGTCATGATTGAGAGGCTAATTTCAAGTTCAAAGTAAGACAATAAATTGAACCCCTAAGCAAGTGTAGGTTGTAATAATCCCAATCGACGTCCTGTTGAAGAAAAGAAACTTGGAGAGTATCCTTGGAAGCATTAAAGGCCGAAACCTTAAATGACTAAATACTAATAGAGTGCACAAAAGCAAGCCAATGCATCCAACTATCTCTAAAAACCTTCAAGCGAGGAATCCAAAAGAACCACAGTCAACAAAAACATAATGGCATAGGGTGCCAACCATTCTCCATATGTGCATACATTCTAAGTAAATCCTCAAACTCATCAATGTAAATCTAAACAAAGTCAAGGAAAGGGACCACCTCTACTTAACCCTAACAATGTCGCTAGTGAAGTCATAGAAGCCTTTTACTATCCAAAGACAACCCACCACAAACTCATATAGCCTCAAAGAGAAAAGTTGATTACTATATATGGAATTCATTGACAAGGTCTCAGGCGAGTCTTAGTGTTATATCGAGTTTTTGTAAAAGTAGTTTGGGAATAACTTAAGCTATTTGGCTAAATTATTTTATTACAAATCACTTGGTTTACAAGATCATATTGTGTCGCAGAAATGGGTAACTATTTTGAGGGTCTATATGTAAAAAGGTATCCCCCCTTTGAAAGATAAATTTGTAATTATCTGATGTAAAAAATATTTTAGTGCATGGTCCCTCATACTTAGCCACCATGGTTAAAGTATTTGAGAGTGTAAAAAATAATTAATCCCCTCTTGTGTCAATTAAATAATTTTTCTGACTCAAATAAAATTAAATCCTAAGCCAAAAAATTAATTAATTTAGAGTCATAAATAATTATAGGGAAATTAATTTCTCCCAATGGAAAAGTTCATGGATCAAAAAGAAGTCAATTTTTTGAGGAAATTAATCCAAAATATTTATTTTCATATTAATTAATAATGGCTTTTGAAAGAAATTCGCAAATTCCTCAAAAAATATTATTTTTCAAGGGCAGAGATAATAGGATCATCAAATTTTTATCAACGGTTGAGATTATTTTGATGGGGATCACGCCAATTAGCCGTTATTTTCCACTTGGAAGACTTCTTTATAAATTAGAAGTCATTTGTTTCTCAAGCATGATGAAAATTTTGGGTTTGGTTTATGTAATTTTGTAAACGTTGGTATTGATCCATTGATCTGCTAGGAACGTTTGAGATCATAATAAAAAAGAGTTTGGGGTTCATTTCATGGTGTTCTTTGTTCATTCATCTGTGGTATGTGTTGGATATGTGCTTTCCTATATTGTATTGAATTTTTATACAAGCTTGTTATTTTATTTGTCGATGATAAGAACATTCTATTGATAGATTTTGGGTTTATCTTAGGTGATCTAATTCACCATATGTCTAAGACTCTAACAAGTTTGCTGGAATAAATATATAGAGATTTGCAAGTACACCGGCCCTTGGGCTCCAAGTTCTCGGACCTTGAAAAGAGTCGACCTTGTTTCATCTCCAAGAATTTTTATGTGATTTTCTTACTAAGCTAAAGGCTATGTTTAATAACTTAATACTATAACTTTCGAAACACATCAATCCATTGTCATTATTTATTAAAAAAAATCTTAAAAAATATTTTATTTACGAGCATTGTATATTTTGTAAATATTTTGTATATACATTTTTGTAAAATATTTTTCTTACCCTTGTTTTGCAGCAATTGGGGCTTGGTTTTTTATTTTTGAATTTTGTATATATTGGGGTTTTAGAATTTATTTATTTTTCACAAGTGAGATTCAAGCTAATCAAGAGGATTTTGCTGGAGTTTTGAGCTAAGATCTAAGCCCTTAAGAGTAAGATCTAGTCTCCATCAAAATTCGCAAGGCCAGCATCCAAGATTTTGTAGTGACTTTGGGCGAATTTTTGATGATTTGAAGTGAGATTCATTTTTTGCAGGGGGCCGAAAAAATTTAGGGCTTCTAGGCCTAGCGTTAAGCCTCCAACCCTAGCCCCAACCTTCTTTTCCTTTGTCGTCCCCTTGAATGCTCTCTTAGAGGCCTCAGCTTCCCTTTTAGGGAGCCGTCTGGCCCTCTAGAGGCCTCAACCTCCTAGCAGCAACCCTAAGGGCTTGGCCCCAACCCCAAAGGGGCTTCTCCCCTTAGCCACATGTCTATTAGGCCTTGCGGATGCCTTCTCTAGGGCTTTAATCCCTTGCCACAGGCCTTCTCAGCCTCCTCCCTCCTCCGTTGCCCTCTTTTCTCTCTTGTCCAGCCTTCCTCAGCCTAGCCGCAGGCCTCAAGTCCTTTTTCACCCTTGCCGTGGGCCTAGTTAGGCCTCTAACCCCCATCGTCGTCATTTTCAGGCCTGGCATTGGCCTCTTGTCCCCTCTCTTAGCCCTCATCTATCCTCTTTTGCCTCATTCAGTCATTCATTGGGTTGTCATTTGCTTTTTGCCTAACATTGTGTTTGCAGAGATTTTTTCAAGATAATATTGGTGGTTGCAGGTGGTCATCTCATAAGAAAAGTGTTGGGCAATTTCTCCAATCATCTACAAGACCTAGAGGCCTAGTGGTTTGCCTCTTCAAACCCTTGCTTCCTCACTGTTTTGTTTACAGCCATTTGATCATTGCATTTACAGGGGTATAAATCTAATTAAGTAGCCTAGAAATCATTAATAATTTATCTAGATTCATTGGCTAATCTCTTGCATCATTTGGGCATTCATTGGTTGGCAAATCTTACAAATTCAGGTGACTGTCTAGCTGTTTGATATATAACAGTGACATAAGCATTCATTCATAGGCATTTCCTCATGCTTTGCATTCTCATCTAAAGTGCTCTTATTTAATCAAGGAATGAGATCAATTTTGGGACTGTTTTGCCACATTTGGCATTAGTTAACTCACTGCTGTCATAACTTGTTTACTGCTGTCCCAAAGGTTGGCTTATTACTCATTGAAACATAAGTTGCATAAGGTTTCTTGAATGGTTTTATTCTCTATTGTGGGAAGGATTTTCACATTAAATTGTTCAAGTGATTTGGTAACTAATGAAGTTATTTCATTGCTAGTAGGGACACTAACACATTGCTGGCTGTCAAATGGCTTATGCCCCTCTTTGTCATCATCCACAGACCTTGAAGCATCTTTTATGGGACCATAGTTTTGCTAAAGTATGCCGGAGGTTGGCGCATGACCATCATTTTGTTCTACATAATGGACAAGTTCATTGGTGTGCAGCTCTTCTTGGGGGAGCAGGATCCCTGGTTTTGCCCCACCTTTTGAGAGTTTGGGACAGTATTCAGATATCAACTCTGTTGACAATCAGGAAGCTTCGATGCAAGTATGTTTTTTTCTGATGAGGTCAGTTCTGCAGAGGGGTGTATGCAGTTGTCTGCCAAAAGATACATGCTATTTTAGGGTGCCAAAGAGTTCAGTTCTGTAGCTTACTCTGAGACTTAGTGTATTAGTTGCTCATATAAGGAGGATATGATTCTGCATTGATACCCTTCCATTTTTATTTTAGGTATTCCAGTTCCTTTTTTCAGTTACCATGTAAATTTTCTTTTGTGATATAAGACAAATTTACAATAAATAAATAAATAAAAGCAAATAGAAAATCTAAAACTGTCCAACAATAGGAATGTCTAAAAATAGGACTGTGCATAATATCTGCTGCTTCCCTCAACTACTGTGCAGGTACAAAGGAGCAATTTTGAACCTGCATGTGCTGCTAAAGGTGAAGGAGACACAGACTAACTGGTAATCTGACAAATCAAAGTACACAGAAGCAATGAAAACAACTTTTGAAGAGATTTGGCTAAGAAGAATGCTTGCTGGTTTGAAAGTTGAACAAGTTGATCCAACTATTCTTCATGGTCATAACCAAAGAGCATTGAACGATGCTAGAAAAGAATCATGTCTTCCATGAGAACATAAAGCATGTGATAGTACATTATCATTACCATCTACAGCTTGTATAAGATGAACAAATTGAACTGCAATATTGTACAACACAAGAGAACAGTGCAAATATTGTCAACAAACCTCTCATTCCATATAAGTTTATAAATTTAGAGATAAGCAATGTGTGTGTTCCAGCATGACCAATGAGGTAGGGTGCTAGAGTATTACAATGGTCATTAATATGTACTCTTGTCATAATAGTAATTTATGTCGTAAAAAGATAATGAAGTCTTAGTTCTAAGTTAAGGTATTAATCATAAGTTATGATTAGGAGTTACATAACCTGCACAATGTAAGACCCTTTCTCACCTACGTATATGGGCTTACACCATGAATGACATCATCCAACTACATTTCTCTCTCTATTCTATTTTGTTTTATCCACCTATTTTGTGTTTATTTCTAACAAACGAAAAATTTATTTAGAGATTATTTTACCACTTCAGCTGTACGAGCACTTGTAATATCTCCTTGGACTTGTATCACACCTTCTATGGAAGCCATTGGCTGCAGATCAATAGCAACAATAAGCGGGAGTTCCTCATCCCTACATAGACATAGACACTATGAAAGGTTAGTCATTTTATTCGAAGCAAATTGCAACATTAAGCAAATTAAGCCATACGAAATTTGACCCAAACCATAGTCCAATACACAAATGTTTGTGCCATCCAACCTACATGCCAAGAACTAATGATCGGCAATTTTGAATACCTTGTCTCCTAATTACCTATATAACATGGTATACAAACTCTATTAACTCTCTTGTGCGTGCAGCAAACCCAAATGTTATGTGCTAATTTGTGTTCTATATAATTTCCAATTAAAACAATGGGATATGAAAAAATTTGTGACACACTCCATATGAAGTCTAATCCAAGATATTTCCAAATAGTGGCAATTTGCATATTTAATCATTATAATGCAGATGAAAGAACAATGAGCAATTCAACTTAACATTTCAAAAAAAGAAACCAGTTAGTGGAGGAAACTCCAATTTAAAAGCTAAAAATTGAGATGGAACGTAAAATTACAATAAATACTATCAATTTACAGGAGCCATCCACCAGAATATTTACAATAACATGGAATTTTCAAATTGCCACGATTCAACTCTTTTGATCCCCTATCAACTATTTTTCCTGCATGCTACGAAAATAAAAGCCTTTTAGTGGCAACTGCAACCAAATCCTAACTACAATTGCCCAGTCAGGATTTCAATTGCAAATACATATTGAAATACCAAAAATTAATAAAATGAATTGGAAATGCAACATTCAAGGCTTAATATTAATTTGAAGAAGGTTGTAAAACTGGAGTAAAGTAATAGTAGAAATGAGCAAAATTGCCAATTGTAGTGACAGAAGTCGAGAATAACCGACTGTGAGACTCATATCCTACTGCAAATTTAAATTAAGCTAAAAGATATACCATCCACCAACATGTACAATATGCAGCACTTCCATACACAACAACAACAACAACAACAAAAATCCTGTGAAATAGGGAACATTAGTGAGGAAAAACAATAAATGCACTCTTCAAAATTACAATAATGGAGACATTTTCCCAAATCAGCTAGTCAACAAAAAAAAATCTCAGAATTGAACAGAGTTAACATTTTACTATTCAGAACCTTGTTGGTGCTCCGACCTTTGAACATTTAAAACATAAGCACAAAATAAAAACAGTTGACAGTAAATGGTAGTATGTTGTGCATGCCTACAGAATTTCTTAGTGTATGTGACATACATGGCATGCATTCTATGTGCAGTGAACAGTCTAAAAATGTTGAGGAAAATGTGGCCAGCTTCTAAGCTTCCCATTGTAGACCCTTCCAAAATTCTGCCACATACAAAAGTTAGAATACCATTAAAGGACATGACTAGAACAGAAGAATAATCCACCCCTGTAGAACAAAGGCTCCCATGTTGCTTTACATTCCATCTCATAGAAAAGAGCACTTTATCATTGTGACAACGCTTCCCCTTCCCTTTGAGCAGCACAAGACAACACAAGGACAAGCCGAGAACAGAGGATCCCAAAGACCCGTATCACTTTTCACTCCACCTCATAGCAACAAGCACTTTATGGTTGTAACAAACCTCCCCCTTGAGATAATTACAAGACAATACAAGGACAGGCAAGGAACAGTCAAGCAACAAATATGGATGCAAAGATAGGTGCAATCCTACTCAAATATCAAAGGAAAGCAATGGCTAAGTCTTTGTGCTTAGTTAAGTAACCCTATAGTGTTAGGAACAAGAAAAATGACTGCCTCAATCCTTCTATAGGAAAAGCATGTCACACTCAATAAATGACATTTGACATCAGTGACACTCCCTCAAGGCAATCAATTCACTTTATGCATCCACAACCCACTATCTACCCCAGCACATTACAAGTTCATCTCATTCCTTTGGAATTATCACCCAATTTGATGACTATAGCCAAAGGAGCTAGGCTTAATTTACACAAAATTGCATGTTGATTTTTAATGTACCTTGGACAAGTGGTTTCCCATGGGTTAGTCTCTACCTAAGGAAAAGTGTGCAAAATAATTATTTTCCTAAGTGTGACTTTATAAAGTGAAAGTGACTTTATAAGTGGTAAAGTCAATGTTAAATTATAAAGTGAAAAGTGACTTTAAACATAAAGTACAATGTGGGTACTTTATAAAAAATAAAAAGTGAGAACTAAATGCATATTTATTCTCATCCCTTGATCTAAATGAATCTGCGCAATTAGATCTTAGGGTTGCCCAAAAATCATTTAGGGAAACAAAAGGGGGAAAAGAAAAGAGAGACTACATTCATTCTTCATGAGCAAATTGGAGAAAGGAAGCTGAGAGCTGGAGAAAAGTTCTGAAGGAGAAATTTGTTGCAGCAAGCAGAAGGAGTGATTTTTGGACAAAGTTGGGCATGGTAATCAAAGCATAAAAGACAGCAAAGGGTACAGTACGTCCAGCATTGAATGTTGTGAGCTGCACGTTGTTCGAGAGAAGTTTTTGAAACAAAATTCGAAAAAAAATCCATACAGCAGTACAGCAGTATCGAAGTCCGTACAGCCGTATCTGTACAGTAAATATTTTCAGCTTCAAGTGGGCATGGAAATCGAAGCAAAGTGGGCACGGTTTTCAAGGTACTTTGGGCTGATGAGATAAGTTGTATTTTTCTGTTTTGTTTTGTCTGCAAATGTATTTTTCTTGAACTTGAAAGATAAATAAATTTCAAGAGCTCTCTAACAGGTTTCCCTAGAGAAGATTGAAGGGGTTTTGCCTGGGTCTAAGTTGACCAAAAATTTGTGTGTATTTTTATGTATGTTGCTGGTCTGGTTATGTCCATATTTATTTTTTCAGCATGTGTTGACAGTGCCATGTGTTTTAATCTGAAAATTTCATTTCTAGAATTCTATATGTTGAATGTATGTTTATGGGAAAGAGCATTTAACTGAATGGGAGTGATAAGGTGAAATTAAAACCAGGTTGGGATTGCAAGAAACTTTTTTTAGTTATCAAATTTCAACATGGTATCAAAGCTACAGGCTGAAAATTGCAATTTGAACAGCAAACACTAGTTTGGGACAGCAAACAGTGGTTTGAACAAACTGAATTTTTGGACAGCAAACTCATATTTTGGGACAGCAAGATGAAATTTCACACAGACTGAACTTTTGGGACAACAAGGTGTATTGGAAAGTTCATTTCTCCATTTTTTTGGTTTTGTAATTTTAGACAGCAATCATGGCCATGTTCTTAAGGATAGAGGACAAACTAGATGGGATATCCAACTATGTCGTTTGGAAGTACAGAATTCAGACAGTGTTTGAGGAGGCAGCAGTTTGGGACATAGTGCAACAAGCGGTTGTACCTCCTACTGATGCAGATGAACTTGCTAAATTCACAAAAAATAATTCAAAGGCAAAAAGGATTTTGATGGACAGTCTAAAGGATCATGTGGTTCCTCAAGTGAGAGGAAACACATGCATATCAGATGTGGACAGCTCTAACCACTCTCTATTAGAGTACCAATGAGAGTAGGAAGATGGTACTCAAAGAACAATTGAAGAAAATTAGGATGACAAAGGCTGAAAGTGTAGTTCATTATCTTGACAAGGTCAAATAGGTACGTGATGATTTGACTGCCATTGGTGAGGCAGTTGCACCCACAGAGTTAGTCAGGCTAGTTGTAGCGGGACTTCCTAAGTTTTGGGAGGTATTTAGAGATGTTGTTACCTCTAGGGAGAATCTTCCCAATTGGGACAGATTCTAGAATGAGATTGGCAATGGTGGGGTGAAGATAGCAGATGAGGAGGATGTAGCCTTGACAGTCAGGGGGAAAAACAAAGTGAAGGCGAAGAAAGGGGCCTCATCAAATGGGGCTAAGGGAAAGGAGAAGAAGAAGAATAAAGATATGGATATGTCCAAAGTCAAATTTTGCGCATGTCAGAAGATGGGACACTATGCTGCTACGTGTCCTGAGAGGAAGAACAAGGGGAAGAAGGGTACTGCAGCTTCAGCAAAGGTGGAGCAGTTTGCTTAACAATTTGACCAGGATTTTGCATTTATTACTTCTACATCTAGTAGGAGTACATCATCCAATGTGTGGTACATAGACAGCGGGCCTTCCCGCCATATGACAAGTGCACAGGAGTTCTTTTCAGAGCTTGTAAAGAGGGCACTTGATATTGAGATTGTACTAGGAGATGACCGCACTGTGAGAGTTGTTGGTGTGGGGACTATGACCTTTGAGAGGGAGTCTTTGCCTCCTTTGAATGTCATGGATGTTTTGTATGTTCCGGGGATGAAGAAGAACTTCATTTCAGTCTCTGCTATGGAGGACAAGGGGTTTGACGTCACTTTCTCAGGAGGGCAAGTATTGATGCATCCCAGGGGAGCTTCCATCACTTCGGCCAAAGTGATTGGAGTCTGCTCTGGAAAACTATACAGGTTCAATTTTCAATGGACAAGAGCATTGGTAGGTAGCACATCTGGTAGCACTCACACTAGTACCACCAGCAATAGAGACTTGTGCGAGTTATGGCACCGGAGATGGTGTATATGCATCATGGAGCTTTGAGAGTACTAAGGGAGATCACTACTGGAGTTCCTGATTTTAGTGTCGAGCATTATGAGGTCTGCAGAGGGTATGCTTTGGGAAAGTACACCAATTTCCCATTCCCAGCGAGCGACAACAGATGTACAGGTATATTAGACTTGATTCATACTGATGTTAGTGGTCATATGTCTCATGTGTCTTTGGGTGGTTATGAGTATTATGTTATATTCATTGATGACTACTCTAGGAGGACTTGGATATATTTCCTTAAGACCAAGGATGAGGTCTTCAGTCACTTTAAAGATTTCAAATCTCTTGTGGAAAAGCAGACAGGTAGGAAAATTCGGGTCTTGAGGTCAAACAATGGTGATGAGTACACCGATGGTGGGTTTTCTGACTTCTGCGCACATGAGGGCATTAGGAGAGAATTCACAGTTCCTTACAACCCCCAGCAGAATGGGGTGTCTGAAAGGAATAATAAAGCTATTGTTGGGGCTGCTAGAGCAATGATTCATGATCAGGAGTTGCCTTTGTTTTTGGGGGATGAGGCCTGCAACATTGTTATTTATCTTCAGAACAAGAGACCTCACAGAGTATTGAGGAATATGACTCTGGAGGAGGCTTTCACTGGAGAGAAGCCTCATGTGGGACATCTTCGTATCTTTGGATGTCTCACATATTCTTATATCCCCAAGGAGCAGAGGACGAAGTTGGAACCATGGCAGAGAAGGGTATCTTTATGGGTTACAACAAGACTTCGAAAGCCTGTCGGATATTCATTCTTTCTAAACAAAGAGTGGTGATTAGGAGGGATGTGAAGTTCGAGGAGGAGAGGGCCTATCAGAGATCACTGGAGTATGATGAGAGAGAGTCACAGACTTCTCCTCAACAGGGAGGTCAGGGACAGGGAGCAGGACCTCAGGGTTCTGGATCGACTGGTACAGGAGGTACTTAAGTGTCAATGACATATGGGGCACCAATGGCAAGTTCACCGAACACTTCTTTAGGGAGTCCATTGACATAGGCACAGGTGCTAGTACAGGTTCTTCGAGGACAGGTGTTGATACAGGCACACCAGGGTCAGTTGGCAAACCTTCAAGTTCACCAGACTAGGGGGCAGAGGATGAGGTTCCCTATGGGGAAGCTTCTTCAAGGAAGAGGAGGCCCAAGTGGCTTCAAGACACCTTGAAGGAAGCGCAATCCATTGGTCCTCCGAACAAGGTGAAGATGGAGAGTGTGCCACCTGAGCGGTTTTGCAGTTATGTAGCCAAGGCTACCAGCATTGTTGACTCTGAGCCTACTAGCTATGAGGAGGTTGCCAGCCAGGAGGTATGGAGAGAGGCTATGGTGGAGGAGTATGCCTCTATCATTAAGAACAATGTCTAGGAAGTGGTGCCTAGGCCTGAGGGCAAGTCAATTGTGGCTTCCAGGTGGCTCTACAAGATCAAGCATGATGCAGATGGCAGCATTGAGAAGTTCAAGGCAAGGTTTGTGGCTAGAGGGTTCTCACAGATAGAGGGAGTTGATTATGATGAGACCTTCGCTCCCGTAGCTCGGTACACTTCTATCTGGTCCCTTATTTCTATTGTTGCATAAATGGGTTGGCAAATCCATCAGATGAATGTGAAGACCACATTTCTGAACAGAGTTATAGAGGAGGAGGTGTATGTTGAGCAACCACAGGGCTTTGAGGTACTTGGGCAGGAGACCCATGTATGCCAGTTGAGGCGAGCACTTTACAAACTTAAGCAAGTTTAGAGAGCTTGGTATTCGAAGATTGACACTTACTTGCAGAAGATGAGTTTCACGAAGAGTGATGCAGATCCGAACCTATACTACATTGTTGTAGGAGATGATCCACTCATTCTTGTGTTGTATGTTGATGACTTGTTCATTACTATGATAGAGAGACTAATTAGTGGTTGCAAGGAGGATCTTGCTATGGAGTTCGAGATGAAGGACATTGGGCTGATGCATTACTTTTTGGGGCTTGAGATGTAGGAGCAGGAGGGGCATATCTTTCTGGGGCAGGGGCAGTATGTTGTGGATGTGTTGAGAAGATTTCATATGGCAAATTGTAGACCCATGTCTACATCTATGATCACCAACTAGAAGAAGCTTCATGCTTCAAATTCTAGTTTGGTGGATCCCACATTGTATAGGCAGCTTATTGGGTCCTTGATGTCTATGGTCAACACTAGGCCAGACATATGCTTTGTAGTGAACACACTTAGCCAGTTCATGGTTGAGCCCAGGAAGGTGCACTGGGTAGCTGCAAAACACATTCTTCGCTACGTGTAGGGGACTGTTGATTATGGTCTAGACTACAGGCGAGGAGATGGAGTGAGGTTGGCAGGTTACACAGATTCAGATTGGGCAGTTTGTGCTTCTGACAAGAAAACACTTCAGGGTGTTGCTTCGGATTGGGTTCAGCAGTTGTGTCGTGGTTCAGTCGAAAGGAAGAGTCAGTTGCTTTGAGCTCTTCTGAGGCTACGTATATAGCTGCTAGTCAGGCTAGTTGTGAGGCCATTTGGCTTCGCAAGTTGTTGTATGGCCTATTTGATCAGAAGTTGAGACCGATGGTTTATTCAAAGTGATAATCAAAGTTGCATTAAACTCACGGAGAATCCAGTGTTTCATGACAGGTCAAAACACATTGACATCAGATATCATTTCATCAGGGACTATGTTCAAAAGGGGGCAGTGAAGTTGGAGTATATATCAACAGATGAGCAGGTGGCCAATGTTCTCACGAAGTCCTTGCCAAGAAGCAAGCATGTCCATTTCAGGGACAAAATGGGTGTGGTGAGAAACACTTTCATCGGTAAGAGGGAGCGTTGATTTTTAATGTACCTTGGACAAGTGGTTTCCCATGGGTTAGTCTCTACCTAGGGGAAAAGTGTCCAAAATAATTATTTTCCTAAGTGTGACTTTATAAAGTGAAAGTGACTTTATAAGTGGTAAAGTCAATGTTAAATTATAAAGTGAAAAGTGACTTTAGACATAAAGTACAATGTGTGTACTTTATTTAGTGGGTGAATTAAAAAATAAAAAGTGAGAATTAAATGCACATTTATTCTCATCCCTTGATCTAAATGAATTTGAAACATTAGATCTTAGGGTTGCCCAAAAGTCATTTAGGGAAACAAATGCGGGAAAAGAAAAGAGAGAATGCATTCATTCTTCATGAGTAGATTGGAGAAAGGAGGCTGAGAGCTGGAGAAAAGTTCTGAAGGAGAAATTTGTTGCAACAAGCTAAAGGAGTGATTTTTGGGCAAAGCTAGGCATGGAAATCAAGGCATAGAAGACAGCAAAAGGTACAGTAGAAACAACATTGAATGTTGCGAGCTGCATTCGTTCGAGATAAGTTTTTGAAAAAAAATGGGAAAAAAAAGTTCGTACAGCGATGTCCATACAGAATAGTTTGTACAGTCATATTCGTATAGTACAGATTTTCAACTTCAACTGGGCACGGAAATCGAGGCACAATGGGCACGATTTTCAAGGAGTTTTGGGCTGAAGAGATAAGTTGTATTTTGTTGTTTTGTTTTGTCTGCAAATGTATTTTTCCTGAACTTGAAAGATAAATAAATTTGAAGAGCTCTCTAACAGGTTTTCCCTGGAGAAGATTGAAGGGGTTTTGCCTCGGTCTAAGTTGACCAAAAATTTGTGTGTATTTTTATGTGTGTTGCTGATCTGGTTATGTCCATATTTATTTTCAGCATGTGTTGACAGTGCCATTTATTTTGATCTAAAAATTTCATTTCCAAAATTCTATATGTTGAATGTATGTTTATGGGAAAGGGAATTTAACTGAATGGGAGTGATAAGGTGAAATTAAAACCGGGTTGGGATCGCAGGAAACTTTTTTTTAGTCATCAAATTTCAACATTGCACCCAATGCTTACAAAGCCAATTGATTGTTCCCTTCACTAGATTTTTACCTTGTGCCCAAACTCCTCATAATTTCAAATATAGATAGTTGTCCATATTACCCACTCAAGTGGGTAACCCCTAGGTGAAAAATTACCCTGTTTGTTCAGCTTGCAAACCAGCAGCCCTATGATGATCTATAGATAGTTATGCCTCAAATCCCTCCAACAATGTTACGGTCAGTGCTTTTCATCATCTAGATTACTTCTTGAATGAACTTGTGTCATATGTTATAAGGTACACTAACCATTTTTGCAATCATGTGCTTTCATTTAATGTTAAGGGCATTCTAGCATGGATCAAAAGTCGAGTTGGATGATTGACCGCTCTTGATTGTATCCATGTTCCCATACTTCACCTTGGTGGTTATCCCTTGCCCCTAGTCCAATGTAACCTTCTTTGAGGCCGTTATTTCCACTGCTAAGTAGGGGCATGAATAAGAGGCACTATTTGATGTAGCGTGCCCATGATAATCCATAATTACAACTTTCCTCATATCCCTTACATCCACCTCCATTCTTCAAGTTGATTGCTATTTGTCACTAGTAATGGCTCCTTTTTATCTTCATTTTTGAGCAAGGGCCTAAAAAAAATTCCTTTAAGAGCTTGATGCAGCTGAAAGAAATTTAAAAGCATACATAAACACACAAGAAAGGGAATGTTAAAATGCAAATGATGTTGGGACAAATTTATAGTGTGTGGAAAAAAAACTTAACCTGAGCTCTACATGCATCAAATGAGTTTGTAACCCAAGCTATGCATGAAAAGAAAAACAAATCATTATAGAAAAAGGTGAACAAGAGGGGTGATAAAGATAGGTGGAAGGAATGGGGTAACTCACATCCCATGATCGCTGCCTCTTCAAATCATTACACCCAAGATGTTGAAATGCCAAAAGCTAGTACCAAGATTATGACACCTTCCATGAAGGTATCCCCTTCCATGTCCACTTCTTACATGAACCTATTGATTGATGGGTCAACCTATGAACTATTCCTCCCCTTGGGGTTGGAAGCACCTAATGGGCCTTTAGATGACCCTCTCATCCCTAAGTATTGTAATTTGTTTACAAATCATTAGCTAGAAAGACATTTGAAGACAATGCTTGTGTGAAGTACTCTTGTACCCTTTGCATTAGATATGGTCCACTGCGATACGCTTATGATTAATGTACCTATGATGATGATGTCACTTGATTTTGAAGGTATGTTTCAGATGTTGCTTCCCAAGCATATTTGTTGTCCCTTAAGGAAGGGCTTGACAATTTGTTGAAGTTTACTTAGTTAGAAACCCTCCATGCACTCTATCTGATTTATTCCTACCTACTTGTTATTTTTTTCTTAACAAGTTATTTACAATGTAAATATTGAAAATAAACACCAGTGCATGCTCAACATATTACAGATCAGCAACTAAAAGAAACAAGAACAAACACAACATATGACACCATTGTTTTTGAACTAATATCCCCGGAAAAACCCAATGTGGGAAAACCGATGCAGCTATCTGAGGGTTTTCTTATTAAGCAATATCAAAGTACAATCTGGGTGTCGAAACTGGCCTACCCAACAAAGAATTTCCTTGGCAGTAATACCTCTCAGTTTCTAACAAATCTACTGGCTGAAACCCCGGATAATCCTTCCAGCAGCTACTCAGCACCAATCTGTCCCAGAAACCCTAGCGTCTGCCCAATCTGGACTGCGTCAGCCTCTCCTAGCCCAGCACTAGCCCTGCATCAACCTATCTTAGGCCCTGCGTCAGTGCTCTGAGCCTCTGCATCAACTACACTGGCCTCTCTGGTGCTCTACGCAACACTTAGCTACCTCTGTGTGGTCTTGCGTGAGCACTCACTGCTCCTGCGTCTCTCTCTCTCTAGCTACTCTGTTGTTCTCCCAGCCATATCTCTGCCTCTCTGTTTCTCTGTACTCAATTCCCCTCAGCTGCTCTCCGATCACTGATTCTATCTCTCTTAGCAAACCCCGCTCTAGAGAATAGAATGACTAATCACTCTAGTGTTCTCTCCAAGTGACCCTCAAGCCTCCTCTTATACTTTTCCTATTGACATCTCAACGGCCGAAATTAAGTCCCTAATCAACGGCTAAGATTAAATCCGGCTTGATCCATGTCTTTTGGACCATTCTAACACAGATTCATATTAATACACATTAATATTATATTTTCCCTAAGTTTAGACTTAAGGACTCCATTAAAAATATTAATTATTTTAATATCTCCCGATCTGTTTAGAATTTGCCCAAACCCTTTCTGGGTATTGGAGATCTCATGTGCCCCAACCTCTCCACCAAATTTCGTGGCTAGATCACATCCGATGCTACCCCAAATCAACACTCACTCTTAGCAAGGATTGTGCTCTAGCAATACACCTCATTGAGTATTGCTCTAATCATCTGGCATCGGTACCTATGTTGATGCTAGGCCTTCCTGCCCAACATCCTCTGCACTACTGCATCCTGTACTGCTGCCCATGGTTCTGTCATTGCCACTGTTGCATCTATACGACAGCTCCCTCTGCATCCGTGTTGTTATTGGTCCTTTCTCCTAGCACTGCACCTCCTCTCATCATGTTGCATCGTGCTACCCACTGTTGCACTGCAACTCAGTTACTGAGAAGTAAGTAACTGATCTTCCAATCTGACCTCCCTATTGGGCTAGAGACACCCACTGATGCTAAAGCTCCCTCTGTCGCTGACAAGTGCTCCCTCTCTAACCTATGTGTTGCTACAACAACTCCCTGCATCTCGCACCGTTGCACACCTCTCTGTGTCGTCCTGCACTGGTGCAACACTCTTATGCCTCTCGCACTGTTGTAGCCTGCTAGCCTCACACTGTCTCGGGACTCCTGCACTGTAGCTCTCTCTGCCGCCCCATCCGCATCTGCCTCTACCCACCCAGCCAGTCCTGCTACTCCTTGTCTAGGCTCTCGTAGCAAGGTCTAATCCAAGAGGTTGGGTACCTCACGGATCCTGCCCCTCATCGCTTGTAGTCCTCCTAACTATAGCTCGATGTCTCCCAACTTCCGCTCAAGTGGCGTGTGTGCACTCATGGCACAGTCATCGTCTGTCAAAACTTCCTTCTTTGCCCGTGCTGGTGCTGCCTTAGTCTTCAAAGACTCTCCCTTACTTTTTTTCCTTGGACACTAGGTCGCATAATGACCCAGCTCCCCATAGTGGAAGCACTTGATCTTGGAGAGATCTTTCTTCTTCTGCTTCGCCTGCTTTCCCTCAGATGCTAGGGCCACATCCTCCTCCTCCTGCTTGACCTTGATCCCTTTGCTGTTGCTACCTATCTTCAACTGTTGTCTAATCTCTTCCTGGCGAAGAGTTGCCCACATCTCGTCCCAAGGTGGGAGAGTCCCTCTGCCCAAGATACTCTAGACAAATACTTCCCAATCTTCTGAGGCAGCATTCAGGGCTGTCCTCACCATAAGCTCTTGATCCGGTGTCGCTCGTATAGCAGTCAACTGGTCTTGGATCACATTCAGTCCTCCGAGGAAGGTGTCAATTGATTGACCCTTCTTCATCTGATACGACCTCATCTGATTCTCGAGCAACATTCTTCTCTACACAGAAGTATGCTGGTACAGCTTCTTGAGAGCCTCCCACATCTCAAATGTCGCTTCCTTCTCAGCTATATGTGGTACTACATGATCCTTGACCCCGTCAAGAATGATGCTCTTGGCCCTCGCCATCGCCTCCTCGTACCTGTCATTATCACTGGGGTTGACTAGGCCAGTTATTACCTTCAAGGCAAAGTCCTTGACACGATTCCTGTCAAGCACTGATAAGATTCTGGCCTTCCAGACTGCGAAGTTCGATGCTTCTTCTAGTCTATCCTGGTTTCTTACCTTGTGTAGTGCCATGATACTCCTCTACTTCCCTCCTGGAAGTTCTCTGTTCGACTCCTCTGAGTCTCTACTTCCCATCTAGAAGTTCTCTTCTGAACTCCCTCTAAGTCCTGATTTCCCTCCTGGAAATCCTTTTGTCGCTTGTCGAGATACCCCCTACTCTGATCGTCTTGTGCAACTACACTGTTGATCCGGGTTCCTCGGCTAGAAACCCTCGATAACAACTCCTTTGGCCCTGCTCTGTCAAGTACCGTTCTGACTATAGTACCTCACCAGCTCCACTCTGCAATATCCTTATAGCCTTCTAGACCCCAGCAACTACCTCTTTGTGAACTGCGTCAGCCCCTCTCTACCTCACGCTAGCCCTGTGTCACCCCGGATGGGTCTGCTTCAGCGCTCATATGGAATATGGAATATGAGGTGGTTGACAAAGACAGAGGACCTATGGATGGAAGTTCCTGAGAAGCAATATGTGAAGAAAGAAAGGAGATCATGAAAAGATGCAACTATGGTAACACAGAAAAGGAAATCAAACCCTGATGACTAGAAGGATTGGCCATGACATCTCCATAGAGATGGCATCAAGACCCTGATAAGGTCTGTAAAGAAAGGAGACCCTTGACATTGAAAATATTGGAGTTGTGCTTATGAATGTGCAGGATGTTGATGTTGCAAGCAAGATGTTATGATGAAAGGCCATCACAAAAGGTAACTTTGATTTGATGTTTATTTTTTATTTTTGAACAACATTTGGATGGGTTGATACAAGGCTACTGGAAGAGAGTTGTAGATGTCACCTACAACTACACACTCATGTGGTTGGATGAAAGATCCTAAATGAAACATGACTTAGAAGAGGTAGTTGAATTAAGAAAAGCCAGGTGTGGATTAGAAGATCACTTTCCGATGAAGAGAAGGATGACATGACTGATATGGTTCGTTAAGGAAAGTGATGGATTTGGTATATCCTCCCTAGTTGAGAGGGAGAGATAGACACGTCATTCTTGTCCTCACTTTGGAAGAAAGATTGGAGGATTGGGTAAGCATATGGCATCTGATACTCTTTGAGGATGAGGTAGGGCATCCAAGATAAGAGTAGTAGTAGAGGACTGATATTCTTTGAGGACTGGGAATCCAAGATAAGAATAGTCTTGAGAGGACATCCCCTGTGAACACCCGGCTGGGATATGTGCCTTGAGAGACAATGATGATGGTGTCTATGAGTCATTGGTCTTGCCATCATTGTGCTATGATCTTGTGGAGAGATAGAGTTGTTAGTCAAGGCCTCGCTATGTAACAATGCTAGTTGGTATGATGCTAAACAGATGGGTTACCAATTTGACTCTTCTTATGAAAATCCTTCAGATTGAGAATGTCCAAGTACCTTGTATGAGTTATGAATACCTCCCTAGATAAGAGGAAGTGTTCACATATGTAACTAGGTTCGGTCTTCATAATGACATATGTGATCATGATTTTATGTATTTCATGTACGGAGAAGTAAATTTATTATTGTTGTTCTTGAGGCATGGGTTTCATGCTCAAGGAAATTTATTTTTATAGGTCAAGCTCCCATTGAGAGCTTTTAGGGCTTGTCATTGAGTCTACAAGTCAAAAGATTCATTGTCATGCATGAAAGACTCTTTTTGGGCAAGTTACATATTGTAAAGAAATTTAATTGAGTCAAAATTAGAGTCAAAAGACCGTCCACGAGACAATGAGAAGTCAGCGTAATTTGAAGTGACTGGAAGCCTATATATAGGGCACTCGACCTCATTTAAAGACACACACAATACACTCAAGTTCAATCAAGGAAGAGAAGTGTGAGGAAGAGGAGGACAAAAGGAAGAGAAGAAAATTGAGTTTCTGTGATTGCTTTTGGATATTCTTCTCCCACGTGCGAAGTGGATTACAACATCCTTCTGTAGCAGCAAATACGAAATTGCAATCATCATCAAGGGTCGAGTTATGGGTCAAGAAAGGTCTCTCTAGCAAGCCGAATTGTCAAAAAAGGGAAGTCAAGTCAAGCGAGAAGAAAGGAGGCAAATTTGTCCATTTTCAAGCCACATGTGTGACCTAGGGTTTCTGCAGAAGATGCCAAAATTGTAAGTCTCCAACAGCAAGTCGAAATTCTGAGCTAGGGCCGAAATTCAAACTTGTGGAACAAGTTTGACCAATGTTGACTTGAAGGAAGAGAAGTTCATCAAGGAAAAGCTGACTTGGTCTTGGAGGGGTCTTGGTCAAGGGTCAAAAGGTCTTGGAATTCGTCAATTGAAGGTCTATAAGAAGAGAGGAATTCTTGTCGGTTTTCCTCTCAGTTGAAGAGGGGTTTTGGCCTTGGCTAATCGCCTATATCTTGTGTCCTTTGTCTCATTATGTTTTTGGTAGTCATTTGATGATAAAGAACACTAATAATAACAAAGAAAAGAAGAAGTTAATCAAGTAAAGTAAAAATACATCACTAGCAGCTATCAAAGAAGAGAAGTCACCTACACTTGTTGCCCTTAGATTTCTCAACAAGGTGTATAGGTCTTGATGCACAACGAAACGTTCCAGTATAATATCAGAGCGTATCCCAACCAAGGAAAAAGTTGGCCATAGAAGATAGATCTCTTGAATAGTATGTACCACAGAGCATACAAGAAGATTTGTGCAATAACAAAGACCTCCTGCAAAGATAAATTAAGACCAGTGAAGCCAATACCCAAAATACACAAATTAAACCCAAAACCATCTCTGAAACTCAACCTATCTACTTCAAATGTTCAGGACTATGCAAGACCTCAGAACCACAAAAGAAATTTCAAATCAAGTCCATCCAATTTTGAGAAGAAACAAAGCTCTATTTATAATGAGTGAAGAGTCACAAATAATGTAGCCGACCTGTGCCTTTTAGAGGGAGCCGACTTTAATGTTTCATAGAGAAGCCACAATAAAAATCAATTTTAAATTTCAAAATATTTTGGAGCCAAAACCCTTCCTTTACATTAAATTCAAAATTTAAAATTTTGATGGGAATCCTTCTAATCATTGGACCACTTGGAGTATGGGAATATTAATAAAATGTCCCTTTGACTCCAATAAATAGCTTTTACCCCTTCATTTAGGCAGTTTTCTTCCCTTAATGAAATGGGCCATAGATAAACCAATAATGTATTGCCACATCATCTCCCTTTGGGATTTTCAACCACTAGGTGGAGCTTTCATCTTCTGAAGGGCATATTTTGCAAACCATGAGAAGCCACGAGGCATGTGATATACCGTTGGAATCAGTATGACGAGGACCATCCAATGATGGTGATCTTAGGAGCAACCCAATTGATCTTCATCTTCAAAAGCTTCAACAAGTGCAGGGTTTCTAGGGTTTCCCGGGGCTTCTAGAGATTTGGAGCTTCAATCATTGCAATCCAAACAATATTAAGAGCATTCAAGAACCGACATTGGCATCAATGACAACACCATTCAACAGTGCAAAAGGAAGCAAGTTAACTCCAATACATATCCACCAAAGAGCAGATTACGAACATTCTCACCACACCTCTGTCTAGAGCAAATTTGATATACTTCAAAGACAAGCTTGGCATGACGCAGAAGGTCTCCCTCGTTGACAGGAAGTGTTGATGTCTTCGCAAAATCGGGCAAACCATCTCCTGAGAAGCCAGAATGACTTGGGTGGGTCATGTTAATTTCACTAGGGGGTATGGATACATTCACCTGAGAAGACAGAAGCACTGGGTTGGGTCATGTTGATTTGACCAAGGGTGAATGGCCCAAGACAACTGCAAGATTGGACAAATCTTATCCTAAGAAGCCAGAAGGAAATGGCAAGGTCATGTTGATTTGACCAAAGGAGATAGATGAAATTCACCTGAGAAGCCATAAAGGACTTTGGTTGGGCCATGCAGATTTGGCCAAGGGTGAATGGTCCAAGGGCAAGTCCTCTCCTGAGAAACCAAATGAACTTGGTTGGGATATGTTGATTCAACCAGAGGAAATTGACATATTTACCTAAGAAGCCATGAAGGATTTAAGTTGAGCCATGGTGATCTGGCAAGGGGTAGATGGCCCATGATAATCACATTTCCTACTCCCTGATGGAGCAATCTATAGACGTGCATACATCAACATAGCCAACGCATGAACTTTTTTTTAAGAAGGAGAAATTTCAGCTAAGGAGAAATTTGTTTGCAGCCAAGGAGAATACATTCCTTGCTAAGAGGGAGTGTTGATTTTTTGTACCAATGGGAGTATTCCCACATGCCAAAGAGGTCTCCAAGTCGACCTAATAAAATTAAAATTAAAATTTTGTTTTTGACGTGCAAGTCGGCTCAGGCAATCAAGTTGACCTAGCCAAGTGAAAAGGTGTGTCCCTTGGCTTATTTTAGCCCATTCGACAAGTATAAATACATGAGGTGATATTTTGTTTTCATCACCAACCTAGTAAGTTTCTTCTTTATTTTTTTGAGGCCTCTTGGACAGCCAAACAAAGAGCAAGGAGGACTATTTCCGTGTGGAAGAGGGCAGCAAGGAGTCGAGTATGAAGGAGGTCGAGTCACACGTTGCAACATTGTAATGTTCCTTTTTCTGGTATTCCTTATGGCATGGATAGGATGGACTTTCAGAGTTGGGGGCAAATAGGACACAGGTGCAGGTTGGCGTCCTTAATGGGCCAAAGACGTTTGGATGGTTTTTGAGGAGTTCTTATGAGGTTCAACGGCATTCGCTTGGTATATTCCATCATCCGCATAGTTTGTCTTTCGTTCCGTTGCATTCCGACAACTTTCAAAAAACAAAGTTATTAATGGGCCTAACTCAATTAATTATGCTCAAGATGGCATTTCGGGACAAATACTTGGCAAAACACCTTAGTGTAATAGCTCGTTGGAACCAAAACGAGAAGATCTTGAGATAGAATGATTAGAAGTGATTCTCAGTGACCTGAGGAGGCATGGTAGCCAATTTACCCTTTACCCACATTAAAAAGAATATTTTAATTGAAATTAAAAGAGAGAAAATTGATCCATTATTAAAATAATAATAAAATAGAAGGTTCTAGGGGTGTCCATCAAATTTACAAAAGAGGAGGAGAAGGCCATTACAGGACATCTTGGATTTGATATTACTCCTTGTATGAGAGGTTGAGAACCTGGTTCTCTACTTCATTGGTAGCCCTAGGACGAAAACCCTCGGGTAATTTTGGTGAGACTAGAAGAAAATCCACCTCATCTCCTTAGTGGATTCAACAAAGTTCACAGGTGCAGTGATTGATTTCAGTTCAGTTTTGGGAGAGTTCATGCAGCATTGGAGCAGATTTCTCAAGGCCAACTTTTCATCTTAGCTATATTGGTTATACTTGCAAGTAACCCAGTTTATCTATTATAATAAAAATTGAGATCATTTTTGCTTATCGTATCATTGAATTGCATGCAATCTAGCTATATTTTTACATGGCAATCTTTTGATTAATTGAATGGTAATTTTATGGTGAAAGTTTGGTTGAGATAAAATTCTGCGTAGTTAGCAAAATATCCCGTTTGGGATATTACAGCAGTATTAGAGCCTTGGTCTTGGCTTAGCCTCGGGTTTTTCAGTTGCAGCTATTATTGCTAAAGGGTTTTGCCGGAAAAGCAGAAAACTAAATACATGGAGCAAAACAAAACAAAACAAAATTGCAAAGGGCTCAACAAATTTTTCTCAATAAATGTCCTACAAAATTTTGACAAATTGTTGAATGCACAATAAAAGTTCGACAAATTGACATCTGAGCCACTGAAAAGTAGCATGTGAATTTTAATCGTAAGTGGGGGCCACAAAAATTTATTTCAAGTCCCACAGAGTTAGGCGAATTATTTTGGGGCCGAATATATTTTTATCAAACTCTGGGTTTATGAAGTTGTTGTGATTTCCTTCAAAATTTGAAAGAACTGACTGCCAAATTTTTTTTTGAAGAAGCCACTTGTTGGACCACCATTTCAAAACCTTTGAGGGTCGTGGCAATTCTGCGCGTGAATATTTTCACAATAGTAGTTGAATTCTTAAAAGAAGACACATTTTTGGGAACCAAATCTGCCCTAAATCAGAGTGATTATGCATGCAGATTGAGGAAACACTGGTAGAGGATTTGTTGATTTTTTGGCAGCAACGGATGTGCTCTAGCCTTGAAATTTGGAGGAGAGACTAAGGCACATGAGATCTCCAAGACCCAGAAATCGTTTTGAGAAATTCCATCCGGATGAGGAGTTATTAAAATATTTAATATATTTAATGGGTTCTTAAGTATAAACTTACGAAAATAAAAATATCAATGGGTATTAGTAAAGATAAGGATGAGAAGCTTCTAAGAGACGAGGATCAAGTCTGTTTTAATCTAAGCCGTTGATTAGCGACTTAATATCAGTCGTTGATTCATCAACAGGAAAAGTATAAGAGAAGACTCAGTATCTCAAGGAAATTCAATTCTCATGGAAGAGGACATCGATTTCAGAAGGAGTTGTAGGGTGGAGGAAGAGGAGGGCTTCAGCAACAGGCAATGAACGAGGAGAAGGTGACACAGGGGCAGTGCAAGAGAGCACAGAACTAGAGAAGCAGTCCAGAGTGACGTAGTGGTGATGCAGAAGTGGGAGCAGGGTCTCCAAAGTGTCGGATGGTCTCAGAGGGAAAGTCTCAAGTGTTTTCTTTCAGTTTATCTGTAAAATCATTCCCTGTAAAAGCAATTGTTAATAAAGCCCTCATCTACTACACCGGTTTTCCTGCATTGGGTTTTTCCGAGGACAATTGTCCAAAAATAACAGTGTCGATGTGATTCATTCTTGTGCATGTATTTTTTTTCTTTGGGTAATTGTGTGATAACTGCAGTAGAATTTATTTTAATATTTGTTGAAGGAATTTCGTAAATAACTTATCGAGAATAATAAGTAGGTGAAATAAATCAGTTACTGTAGTGATAGAATTTCAGTTTAGAAAATTTCACATGGTATCAGAGCAGAGATCTAACAATAGGAAAGGAAAATCGATTATGGGTCAAGAGCATGATGCAAAGGCATCCACTCAAGGGGACTCGAGTAGATTTCCAGAAGAATGCACAAGGGACGAATATTGATGTTAGCTTCTAGATTGGAAGAAGCCGCTTGCCTTGCAAGCTCTACCTCCTCGGAGGTTTGGTATATAGAGAGTGGAGCTTCCTGGCATATGACAAAAATCCGAGAATGTTTTTCAGATTATCAGGAAGAAAAACTGAACTTTCAAATCACCATGGGGAATAAGGCGAAGTGTACTCTAATAGGAAGAGGTACCATAGTTTTCCAAACCGAAGCAGGAAAGCGAATTCGGGCAACCAATGTGTTGCATGTGTCGGGATTGGGGATGAACTTACTTTCCGTATCTCAACTTCAAAACAAGGGCTATGATGTTTTCTTTATTAAGGAGAAAGTATATGTCAAACACCCAAGTTGGAAAAAGAAGGCTCAAATTGGAATCAGAAGTAACAAGTTATACAGGTTACTGCTAGAATCACCAATGGCATTGATAGGTAGTAATGGAGACAAAGACTTGAATGAGCTATGGCACAGGAGGATGGGACACTTGCACCATGAGGCTCTGAGAATTCTCAAGAAAATAGTATCAGGAGTTCCAGAACTAAGTACTGAACGGGATGATGTATGCAGAGAGTGTGCTCTGGGCAAATATGTCAAAGCTAAATTTTCCAAAAGTAACAATAGGGCGAAGAGTATGCTAGGATTGATACACTTAGACATCTTCGAACCGATGTCCACAAAAGCTCTTAGTGCTGCCGAATACTTCGTCACTTTCATCGATGACCATTCCAAGAAGACTTGGATCTACTTTCTGAAAACCAAGGATGAGATTTTTCGTCGATTCAAAGAGTTCAAGGATCTAGTGGAGAATTTGAAAGGAAATAAGATAAAAGTGTTGCGCTAGGACAACGGTGGAGAGTATGTTGACAACGACTTCACTGATTTTTGCATTAAGGAAGGCATCAGAAGAGAGTGGATAGCTCCCTGCGATCCGAAGCAAAATGGAGTAGCAAAGAAAAACCATGACTATTGTGGAAGCAGCTAGGGCAATGTTGTATGATCAAGATATGCCTAAATCCCTGTGGGCAGAAGCATGCAGCACGGCAGTGTATGTCCAGAACAGGACTCCTCACAGGGCATTGGGCAAAATCACTCCGAAGAAGGTCTTCATTTGGAAGACTCCTGAAGTCAATCATTTCAGGATATTTGGGAGTTTATCATATTGTTATATACCCGAAGAGAAGAGAAAGAAATTAGATCAAACTGCTAAGAAATGATATCTTGTGGGATATAGCGAGAATGCTAAGGCATATAGAGTCTATCCTCCAAGGAGTAGGAAGGTAGTAGTTCAGCGAGATGTAAAGTTCATGGAGGATAGAGCTTTCAAAAAATCCCAAGAAATGCCTTCCGAGGAGCAATCGAAAGACGAGCCGCTAGTCAGACCACTTCAACCAGCGGAAACTGGTACCAGAAATCATCCTGAAGACAAGGCTTCAAAACAGGAAGAATCTCAGGAAGAAGAGGAGTTGATAGATGTACCTACTACCAATGTAAGAACGAGCCGGGAACTCCGACAGATTCTACGGGATGCAGAAGACTTCATCGGTGCACCCAAGAATAGTAAAAGGGAACAAAGACAACCAGACAGATACCAGGCCTTAGTAGCTCAAGTTGGGGAACCTTCTAGTTTTTAGGAGGTCGTTCAACATCAAGTATGGGTGGATGCTATGGTGGAGGAATACAGGTCTATAATGGTCAATGATGTTTGTACCTAGGCCTCAGGACAAATCAGTGGTAGGTTTGAGATGGATCTACAAGGTCAAATATGTTGCAGACGGCAGCGTGGAGAAATACAAAGCCAGGTTTGTGGCTAAGGAGTATGCTCAGAACAAAGGAATAGACTACGAAGAAACCTTCGCCCCAGTAGCCAGGTATATTTCTATTAGAACCGTGATATCTCTTGCAGCGCAAATGGGGTGGGAGATTCATCAAATGGATGTCAAGACGACATTCTTGAACAGGGTAATAGAAGAGGATGTATACATCGAACAACTAGAAGGTTTTGAGACACATGAAAAGAAATCTCATGTATGTAGATTAAAAAAAAGCCTTGTATGGGCTGAAACAGGCACTTAGGGCATGGTATAGTCGAATTGATGGCTACTTGTAAAAGATGGGGTTCGTCAAGAGTGACGCAGAGCCTAATCTCTACTATCTGGTTGTAGAGAATGAGCCTCTAATCCTAGTGTTATATGGGGATGATCTCTTCCTAACAGGATCATCTAGGCTCATCAAAGACTGCAAGAAAAACCTAGC
Organism: Pinus taeda; assembly: GCA_000404065.3. NCBI lineage: Eukaryota > Viridiplantae > Streptophyta > Pinopsida > Pinales > Pinaceae > Pinus > Pinus taeda. Next base: position 31,769 of record APFE031652805.1, read on the forward strand.
CATAGAATTCGACATGAAGGATTTGGGACAGATGCATTATTTTCTGGGGTTGGAAGCTTGGCAACAGAAGGGTGAGATCTTCCTAGGACAAGGGAGATATGATATAGAAATCTTGAAGAGATTCAGGATGCAAAACTGTAGACCTATGGCTACTCCAATGATCACCAATTGGAAGAAGATTGATGCATCAGAAGATAAAGATGTTGATCCCACCTTATACAAGCAGCTTATAGGGACCCTAATGTATCTGGTCAATACTAGGCCAGACATTTGTTATGTTGTCAACACCCTCAGTCAGTTTATGGTAGAACCTAAGAGGGCGCACTGGGCAGCAGCCAAACATGTTCTCAGGTATATACAAGGAACAGTCGAGCATGGACTATTCTACACCCAAGGCAATGACATCAAGATGAGTAGGTTCACTGACGCAGATTGGGCTGGAAGTTCAATAGATCAGAAAAGTACAACTGGGTATTGTTTCAACATTGGAGTAGGAAACAAAAATTCGTGGCTCTGAACTCAGCTGAAGCAAAATATATGGCAGCTGGCACAGCTTCGTGCGAAGCCATATGGCTAAGGAAATTGCTTATGAATCTATTCAGGAGAAGTGTCACACCCCCAATTCTTTTTTCGTTAAATTCGTCGAGTGCGGCACCGCCTAAGTAACCAGCATCTTTCATTGTGAACTTACTTTACGAACTACGCCTTAACATTCATCATTAAGCATGAATAATATATTAATGTGCGGAAACCATTAATATAAGAACATCTTAGAACAGCAGCATAAACACATTCATATGCAAGAGAATTCTTTTATTATATATATGAAGAATTTTTACAAGTGACCGGGAGCTTGGCTCCACCGACATTATACCCAAGTCGGGCGCCCACCCGTGAAAGAGCGCACGGTGGTCTCACCACGACTTAACCAAAATACAACACAACACAAGTTTTCTTTGCCCGAACGAGCAGGCGCGCCCGTGCACAACCCACGCCCAACACAACCCAAAACTTGTTTCAAGACTTGGCAAGCGGGCGCCCCTACACGCCCTCCACCCGCACCTCGACCGAACCTCTAATCTGCGCAAAGTCCCGTGTATCTTACCCAACGGGCAGGCGCATTAGCGCTGCGGCTATACCCCTATCTCTGCGCCTTTTCCTTGTTCGAACGAAGCCAAGTTCGATGTCCAAAATAACATCCTCGTCGAATAGTTTATATGTTGTCCAACGCGGAGGTCGTGCCCTCGGCTAACTCTCCCTACTTCATCCAACCGCGTGCATTCATCAAACATCTTCCGCCTTTGTTGGGTCGGCCCGCCCATGGCGCGGGACCGCCCCTCAATTCACCTTGTGTCTGTCTTACGCCTTCTTGGTCGGCTTGTGGGCGAGCTCCCCTCAACTCGCCCCTATAAACAATGGAGCGCCAACATCGCCTATGCCTCGTGCATTTCGTCCTTGGTCACCCACGCGGTTCTGTCATGCCTTAGCTGCTTTCGTGGAGCGGGTGGAGCACACGCCCGGTTGATCTCAACCGCAGGGCGTTACAAGAAGGATGGAAGCGACTAGGATCATGTGTGATAATCAAAGTTGCATCAAGCTCTCTGAGAATCTAGTATTTCATGATCGGTCGAAACACATTGATATCAGGTGACACTTTGTCAGAGATTGTGTCCAACGAGGGGCAGCACAGTTGAGATACACTCCTACAGGAGAACAGGTGATAGACATCCTCACCAAGGCTCTAGGAAGAACAAAGTTTGTTCATGTCAGGGAGAAGATGGGGATGGTAAAGAATCCATTTCAATAATGGATAAGCATCAAAAGTTGCAATGCAACAATTAGCAGTGGCAGTGCTATGGGCAGCATGATGCAGCAGGTTGAGAGGGAGCTACAGTACAGGAACAGTAATGGCAGTAGCAGTGTCATGAGCAGTAGTATAGGAAGCAACAATGCAGGGTATGTGAGGCAGCAAGCCAAGCATCAACACAGGTACTGATGCGGAAGATCAGTGTGATGTTTCTATAGTGAAACATTACTAGAGCACATTCCTCGCTAAGAGGGAGTGTTGATTTTTTGGTAGCATCAAATGTGCTCTAGCCTTGAAATTTGGAGAAGAGGATAAGGCACATGAGATCTCCAAGACCCATAAATCATTTTGAGAAATTCCATCCGGATGAGGAGTTATTAAAATATTCAATAATTTTAATGGGTTCCTAAGTCTAAACTTAGGAAAATAAAAATATTAATGGGTATTAATAAAGATAAGGATGAGAAGCTTCTAAGAGACGAGGATCAAGTCTGTTTTAATCTAGCCGTTGATTAGGGACTTAATCTCACTCGTTGATTCATCAATAGGAAAAGTATAAGAGAAGACTTGAGGGTCATCTGGAGACAAACCAACAGATACTCAATATCTCAAGGAAATTCGATTCTCAAGGAAGAGGAGATCGATTTTAGAGGGAGTTGCAGGGTGGAGGAAGAGGAGGGCTTCAGCAGTAGGCAGTGATCGAGGAGGAGGTGACGCAGGGGCAGTGCAAGACAATGCAGAAAGAGAGACACAGTCCAGAGGAGAGACGTAGAGCCTACGCAAACTTGACGCAGAGGGACTCAGAGCCATTCAGAGCCACGTCGAGTCAATCAGAGTGACCTAAGGGTGACACAGAAGTGGGAGCAGGGTCTCCAAAGTGTCAGATGGTCTCAGCGGGAAAGTCTTTGGTGTTTTCTTTCAGTTTCTCTATAATATCATTCCTTGTAAAAGCAATTGCTGCTGAAGATTAATAAAGCCCTCATCTGCTACACCAGTTTTCCCACATTGGGTTTTTCTGGGGACAATTGTCCAAAAATAATTGTGTCGATGTGATTGATTCTTCTGCATATATTTTTTTTCTCTGGGTAATTGTGTGATAACTGCAGTAGAACTTATTTTAATATTTGTTGAAGGAATTTCGTAAATAACTTATTGAGAATAATAAGTAGGTGAAATAAATCAGTTACTGCAGTGATAGAATTTCAGTTTAGAAATTTTCACAGAATTTCGTTGCTCCCCGAAATTATCTTCATGAGTTGAATTTTGTTGTTAATCTCTTTGGCCGAGTTCCAAAATTCTATTGAGGTCGATAACAGAGTAGTGTTCAATTGAAGTAGCCACATTTTCCTGTAGGACCATATTCATTACAGAGAGAACCAGAAAAATAAATAAATATATATATATATAGATATATATATATAGAAATTGTGTTGTTGTTACGCACAATGAGTATTGGATGCCCTACGATCTGAATGTAGGTGTATCGACCTAGCTATCGAAGTCAAAGGTGAAAGAGTAGGCATGGCCACATGACCGGATTGTTAAAATTTGGGTACCAGAGGACAAGTGGTTCCCTAAGGCTTTGATCTTTGGCCTAGGTAAAAGTGTCCAAATTTATTTTTTACTTTTCTCCTAAAGTGACTTTATAAGTGGTAAAGTCAATTTAATTTAAAAGTGACTTTATAAGTGGTAAAGTTACATTCTAATTTAAAGGTGACTTTATTAAAGTGAATGAAGAATTAGAAAGTGACTATGGAAATAAAAGGCTAAGTGGGTCTTTATTAAAGTGGGTGAGTTAAAAAATAGAAAGTGAGAATTAAATGCACATTTATTCTCATCCCTAGATCTAAATGAATCTCGGCCATTAGATCTTAAGGTAACCCAAAAGTTTATTTAGAGAATAAAAGGAGAAGAGAAGAGGAAAAGATCATTCATCCTTTCATGAGCATTTGAGAGAAAGAGGAGAGAGAGCAAGGAGAAAATTTTTGAACAGTGAGGAAGTGAAGGAGAGCAGCAAGAAGACATTTCAGCGAATCTGCGCAGCAGCATTTATTGGCATGCATCCCAAGGAAAAACCGTACAGCATGAGAAAGGCACAGAAATCGAGGAAGAGGGACAGCAAGTTCTAGGCACATTTTTCAAGGCTGGCCGTACAGCATTTAATACTGTTTTATTGCTGTAAAAATTTCTGTTTTGGCTATTTGTTGATGGGCACAATTTTCGAGGCAAAGTTCTAGCATGGAAATCAAGATAAATTGTAATTTGTGGTTGCTGGAATTTTTACTATGTATTTCAGTTTCTCTGTAAAAGCATTTTCAGAACTACAGAAGAGCTCTCAAACTGGTTTTCCCCAAGAGTTGTAAGGGGTTTTTCCAGGGTCACATTGACCAAAAATCACTGTGTTATTTTCTGTGTGTCGTTGTCATAATTTTGTTGTGTTTTATTTCTGCAATTTCAGCAGTTGTAAAATCTCTAAATTTGTGTTTTCAGAAAAATATTATCATTTCCAAATTTTAGAATTTTTATCATGCTTGGATTTAAAACTAAATGCATGGAGTGATAAGAAAAACTGATAACCAGAGTGAGGGTTGAAATTTCTTCATGGTATTGGAGCTTGGTTGGCTGAAAAGTGCAGTTCGGGACAGCAAGCTGATTTTTACACAGAAAACAGAAACCTTTACCACAGATTTGAAGACAGGTTGGATGGGCAGAACAACTACAGTGCATGAAAGGAGAGAATCCAGAGCATTTTTGAAGAAGCAGAACTCTGGGGCATTATGGTAAATACCACACAGAACCCAGTAGCAGTACCTGCTGACCTTGTACAGTTGGCAGAGTTTAACAATAAAATGCTAAGGCAAAAAGATTGATTCTAGAAGGAATCAAAGACTATGTCATTCCTCATGTGAGAGGAAAAACTTATGCACAAGAAAAGTGGACAGCCTTGACCAGTCTTTACCAGAGCTCAAATGAAAACAGAAAAATGGTCCTAAAATAGAAACTAAAGGCCATTAAAATGGCTAAGACTGAAAGTGCTACAGCATACCTCACAAAGATCACTTTAGTGAAAGATGAGTTGGCAGCCGTAGGTGAGATCATTGCACCCACTGAGTTGGTGAGAATTGCTTGGAATGGTCTTCCCAAGAATGGGGAGAATTTTGTGGATGACATTGTTGCACGAGAAACCCTTCCCGATTGGGAGAGGTTGTGGGATGATTGCATTCAAAATGAGATAAGAAAGAACCATCTTGGGGCAGCCAAACAAGTTGAGGAGGATGACAATGTGGCATTGTTAGCAAAAGGCAAGAAGGGCAAAGCAAAGAAGCAAGCATCCAACAATGGAGGCAAAAGCAAGGGTAAAGGCAAGTAACAGAACAAGGAAAAGGACTATTCCAAAGTCAAATGTTGGAATTGTCAAAAGTTGGGACACTATGATGTTGTGTGTCTGGAGAAGAAGAACAAGAAAGGGAAACACAAACCCATGGTAGCTTCTGCAGAGATAGAGAGCTTCTCAGAGAGATTTGATCAAGAGTTTGGGTTCATAGCTTGTGAGGCCACTAGTGCAGGATCACCTGCCATACAAGTTCAGAGGGAGTGTGCCTTCCCCGCTACTAGCAGAGCATCTTCTAGCATTTGGTATGTTGACAGTGGCACTTCCCGCCACATGACAGGAGTCAGAGAGTACTTCTCAGAGCTTTCAGAGGGTGATATTGATATGGAAGTAGTACTTGGTGATGACAGCATTGTTAGAGCAGTCGGCGTGGGGACATTAACATTTGATAGGGGACCCAAACCTCCCTTGAAAGTGTCAGATGTTCTATATGTGCCTGGAATGCACTTGAGAATAAAAGGTATGATGTGTTGTTCAGGAGAGGGCAGGTGCTTATATATCCTAGGGGAACTCCAGCTTCTTCAGCTAGAGAGATTGGTGTGCGCCATGCCAAGGTGTACAAGTTCTCATTCAAGCCCCTGATGGCATTGAGTAGCAACACCCGAGACATGACCGACAGCAGATCTAGCAGTTCAGAGTTGTGTGAGATTTGGCACCACAGGATGGGGCACATGTATCATGAGGCCTCGAGTACATTGCAGGAGATCACCACTGGTGTGCCAGATTTCAGTTCTGATCACCTCGATGTATGCAGAGGATGTGCTATGGGGAAGTTTGTCAAGTCCCCTTTTCCCAACAATGACAGCAGAGCGACCGGGATCCTTGACTTGATTAATACCGATGTGAGTGGTCAGATGTCTCATGTATCCTTGAGTGGCTATGAGTACTATGTTTTATTCATTGATGACCGCTCCAGGAAGCCCTGGATTTATTTCTTGAAGACCAAGAGTGAGGTCTTCAAGCGGTTTCAAGAGTTCAAAGCTCTTGTGGAGACCCAAACACGTAGGAAGATCAAGGTACTCAGGTCGGACAATGGACGGGAGTATACCCTTGGTGAGTATGTTGATTTTTGTACTGAGGCAGGCATTAGGAGGGAGTTCACAGTTCCTTACTACCCCCAGCAGAATGGGGTTGCAGAGAGGAAGAACAGATCCATTGCACGAGCTGCCAAAGCCATGCTTCATGATCAGGGGTTACCTTTATTTTTGTGGGCAGAGGCCTGCAACACTGCTATGTACTTGCAAAATAGGAGTCCACATCGTGCCTTGGGGAATGTGACTCCGGAGGAGGCTTTTTCTGGGAAGAGGCCTGATGTTGGGCACTTTCGTATCTTTGGGTGCCTTACATATTCCTATGTCCCCAAAGAGAACAAGACCAAGCTAGAGCCCACTGCAGACAAGGGCATCTTTGTGGGTTATAGCGAGACCTCGAAAGCTTATCGGATTTATATTCCTACGCAGAGGAAAGTGGTTGTCAGGCGGGATGTGAAGTTCGAGGAGGAAAGAGCTTTCAGGAGCTCACGAGAGTTAGAGTATCCAGAGTCACCAGACCCTCAGGAGCAGCTAAGTCAGTCACAGGGATCCAGTGGTCAGGGATCAAGAGGTACGTCGATTATAGTGTGAAGGCCATCATTGAGCAGTGGCTCTCAAAGTCAGGTGGGTGGTTCTTCGGGCAGCATGCAGGGCAGTCCACAGAGCAGTTCACAGGGTAGTCCACTAATGGACAATTCGCACGGTACTTCAACATCTACAGGCACATGTTCAAGCATGAGGTCAGTTGACAGGCCTTCAGGAGTTCAAGCTTCTGATGGTGATGAGGATTCTTTCACTCCGGTGGGAGAAGTATGCTTAAGGAAGAGGAAGCCCAAGTGGCTTCAAGATACCTTGCGCGAGGCCACATCAGTTGTTGGGCCAAAGAGACAGGTTAGAGAGAGTAAACCACCTGAGCGCTTCTGTAGTTACATGGCAATGGTAACAAACATTGTTGACGACTCTAAGCCTTCTAATTATGAGGAGACAGCCAGCCAGCAGGTCTGGAGAGAGGCCATGATGGAGGAGTATTCTTCTATTATGAAGAACGATGTTTGGGAGGTAGTGTCGAGGCCTGAAGGTATATCAATTGTTACTTCTAGATGGCTCTACAAGATAAAGCATATTGCAGATGGCAGATGGCAGCATCGAGAAGTTCAAGGCTCGATTTGTGGCAAGAGGGTTTTCACAGGTAGAGGGAGTTGACTATGAGGAGACCTTCGCTCCCGTAGCTCGGTATACATCTATTCGCTCCATTATATCGATTGCAGCAGAGATGGGTTGGAAGATCCACTAGATGGATGTGAAGACTGCATTTCTCAATGGCTTCATTCAGCAGGAGGTTTATATTGAGCAGCCGCAGGGCTTTGAGGTGCATGGGAAGGAGTCCCATGTATCTAGATTGAAAAAGGCACTCTATGAATTGAAGTAAGGTCCTAGAGTTTGGTACTCGAGGATTGATACATACTTGCAGCAATTGGGTTTCACAAAGAGTGAGGTTGATCTGAACCTATACTTCATTGTGGTGGGTGAGGAGCCTCTCATTCTGGTGTTTTATGTTGATGACTTGATCATCACTGGTGCAAAGAGACTCATTGAGCGCTGCAAGAGAGATCTTGCTTCAGAGTTTGAGATGAAGGATATCGACTTGATGCATTATTTTCTGGGATTGGAGGTGTGGCAGGAGGAGGGGCATTTCTTCCTCGGACAAGGGAAGTACATTGTGGATATTCTTAGCAGATTTCACATGGAGGACTACAAACCCATGTCTACACCTATGATCACTAACTGGAAGAAGCTTCACGCTTCTGATTCCGAGTTGGTGGATCCTACTCTATACAGATAGTTGATTGGTTGTTTGATGTATTTGGTCAACACTCGACCAGATATATGTTTTGCAGTTAACACTGTGAGTCAGTTCATGTGTGAGCCCAAGAGAGTGCACTGGGTGGCTACAAAACACATTCTTCGTTACTTGCAAGGGACAATGGATTTTGGTTTGGATTATAGACAGGGTGATGGAGTGAGACTGGCAGGCTACACGGATTCAGATTGGGCAGGTTGTGCTTCAGATAGGAAGAGTCTTCCGGTGTTGTTTTGGGTTAGGTTCAGTAGTTGTGTCGTGGATCAGCCGGAAACAACAGTCAGTTGCATTGAGTTCAACTAAGGCAGAGTATATGGCTGCTAGTTTGGCTAGTTGTGAGGCGATATGGCTTCGCAAGATGTTGTTTGGTCTATTTGGTCAGGCATTGAGACCTTCAGTAATTCACTGTGATAATCAGAGTTGCATAAAAACTCACGAAGAATCCAGTTTTTCATGACAGGTCAAAGCATATTGAGATCAAGCATCACTTCATTAGAGACTATGTCCAAAAGGGAGCTATCAAGCTTGAGTACATTTCCACAAATGAGCAAGTAGCGGACATTTTCACCAAAGCCTTACCACGCAGCAAGCATGTATACTTCAAAGACAAGATGGGAGTGGTGAGGAACACTTTTCTCAGTAAGAGGGAGTGTTAAAATATGGGTACCAGAGGACAAGTGGTTCCCTAAGGCTTTGATCTTTGGCCTAGGGAAAAGTGCCCAAATTTATTTTTTACTTTTCTCCTAAAGTGACTTTATAAGTGGTAAAGTCAATTTAATTTAAAAGCGACTTTATAAGTGGTAAAGTTACATTGTAATTTAAAAGTGACTTTATAAGTGGTAAAGTTACATTCTAATTTAAAGGTGACTTTATTAAAGTGAATGAAGAATTAGAATGTGAAAAAGTGACTATGGAAATAAAAGGCTAAGTGGGTCTTTATTTAAGTGAGTGAGTTAAAAAATAGAAAGTGAGAATTAAATGCACATTTATTTTCATCCCTAGATCTAAATGAATCTCAGCCATTAGATCTTACGGTAACCCAAAGGTCATTTAGAGAATAAAAGGAGAAGAGAAGAGGAAAAGATCGTTCATTCTTTCATGAGCATTTGAGAGAAAGAGAAGAGAGAGCAAGGAGAAAATTTCTGAGCAGTGATGAAGTGAAGGAGAGCAGCAAGAAGACATTTCAGCGAATCTAGGCAGCAACATTTATTGGCACGCATCCCAAGGAAAAATCGTACGGCAGGAGAAAGGCACAGAAATCGAGGAAGAGAGACAGCAAGTTCTGGGCACATTTTTCGAGGCTGGTCGTATAGCATTTAATGTTGTTTTATTGCTGTAAAAATTTATGTTTTGGCTATTTGTTGATTGGCACGATTTTTGAGGCAGAATTCAAGCACGAACATCAAGATAAGTTGTAATTTGTGGTTGCTGGAATTTTTACTGTATTTCAGTTTCTCTATAAAAGCATTTTCAAAAATAAAAAAGAGCTCTCAAACTGGTTTTCCCCAAGAGTCGTAGAGGGTTTTTCCAAGGTCACATTGACCAAAAATCACTGTGTTATTTTCTGTGTGTGGCTATCATAATTTTGTTGTGTTTTATTTCTGCAATTTCAGCAGTTGTAAAATCTCTAAATTTGTGTTTTCAGATAAATATTATCATTTCCAGATTTTAGAATTTTTATCACGCTTGGATTTAAAACTAAATGCATGGAGTGATAAGGAACACTGATAATCGGTTGAAATTTCTTCACAAATTTCCCGCAGGCATCGGAGATTGCATATGGATCGGCCTATCATTCATCAGCGCATTGAACGAAGGTGGGCTCGATCGAGAGGAGATTAAGTCCCAGACCAATTTGGAAATGGGCGAAGTGGCAAACTATGGTAACATGGGACGACGTGTGAAGAATATTACAAGGACGCAAAGAGATCCTAAGTATAGTTGTGTTCAGTTGATGCTTTGATAAGTCTGAGATCGACTTGGGCAGAACCGGAATATAATCGCAGACTGATCCACAGTGACGACAACGAATAAAGAGACCATTGTCGAGCCACGGTACCAGATTGCTTTCCGAGATCATGGAGTGTTCGAATAAGCAATGTCGTGTGCAAAATATCCATGCATTGGATCAAAAGTAAGTGGTTAGTTGCATGCGTGAAAGGTATGCCTTGTTGCATTAGATTGTATGCAGGTGGAACAAGTTTGCATAGGTCGATGGTCGAGGTATGACAAAGGAGAAAGTGCGCATGATGCTTATGCGTTATAGTGTCGAAGCCAATACGCACTGGAGAATTAATTAATTGTCGTATTGTCCCCAGACGACAACAACCGCGGTCAGCGAAATTAAGTGTTGGCATTTATGTAATCAAGGAGCTCGATGTAGATTAATTGTTTAGGGAAGAGCACACGTTGATCGGGCCACATCAAAGACCAAAATTGTCTGCGCTTGAATCTATTTTTCTAGTACAGCGGCGGCCGATTCATAGTTCCAAAAATGGAAGGCGTGATCACCAAAATTGTCGGGTAAATTATTGGGTATGCCGAGAACCTGTTCGCTACTCAGCGTTGAAGATCTGTGAAGTAGGAAGGTCACAAGTCACTCCCTATTCAGTTGTTGTATATAAAGCATTGTTCTCCCTTTAATTTCTGGATGTGCCGACAGTGCTTTTGAAGCACATTGTTTTAAAATATATATATATATATATATATATATATATATATATATATATATTCTCTATTGAAGAATATTTCTCTTCTTAGTGTTTCTAAGACATTTTGAGGCTGCTACAGCTAGCTGAATTGGACGTGAGGCCATATGTGGAGTTTCAATTGCATAACTCATACCTAAGCAAAATCCTAGAGATTATCCAACTGCCAGAGAAACTCTATGCACATTAAGGAGTCTGTCTGAATCAGAGTACGGCACAGTGTTGTGTAAATCCTCTCATAAGTATTGTCATATGTCAGGGTTGCAGAGGTTTGAAGAGCAATGTGGCAGAGATGTTGAAAAGGCAAAGTACAATAAGAGCAAAGAACCAGTGCACTTGACCTGTGCGTTGACAAACTTGGGGGAGCATTATATTGAAGTTTATCTCATTATCAGAATATCAAGTTTTCTTTATAACTCCTATAGTACTATATTTTCTTACCAAGTAATGTAATGCCCATATTATATCAATCTTCATTACTGTTATTTGTCAGTTCTCTTAAAATTTAAAGCAATATGCTAGCTCAACAAAGACACAATTCTAAGATGGACCTTGAAAAGTCCCTAGACACTCTCAAGGGCCTCCTCAATGGACTAAATCAACATCAACTCAAGACCCCAAGCAACAATGCTTCATTAGACCAGCAGAACAATAAACCATTCTCAAGAGGGGTTCATGCCCTTCCTCAACAAGAGCAGCTCAAGGACGTGCAGAAGGGGCAAGAAATACAACACAAAATCCTTGAACTTGGGACAGATTTAAAACACATGAGGGTCACATGGAAAGTTCTTTTCAAACTTGAACAACTAGATGCACTCATTTCAAAAGTGAGCCAGTTAGAAGGGAAGAAACTAATTTGGCCTCTAAAGCCAGCTATGCTTCCTCTCATACAACAAAAGTTCTCGGAGGAACCTTGTGAAGGGGTTAGACTTCCAGCTGCATCTTGTCTTAGTAACATCATGAGACTAACCGCCCCTATAGCTCCTTACAATGATGATGTTATGAGGAGAGTTTTCAGACTGATAGTAGAGACTTTCCAAGACTTGGACAACAGTGCAGGCTCTACCTTTGGGAAGAAGCTTGAGATTTTAGAAGTCATTTCCATGGTCAGAACATATGAAATCATGTTTGATCTCGAGTGTGATGGTTTGATTCATTAGATGTTCCAATGCTTCTCTAGCATTAGGAAACATCACCCTGACGGGGTCATAACACATATGCAGTCCATTTTGTCTTCATGTATGGGAGGTCGTGATGCCATTTGTAGGGAGTTGCGGAATAGATTGTTGGGCATTTGGAGTGGAGAACAACTGGTCTCACCTGCTGCTTATGGACTAGCTGAAAGGTTGGTTAAGCAGAACCATAGTTGTGGGGGAGCGCCCCCCCACCCATCGAACCCGCTCCCGAAGCGCGCTCCGGGCGGGAGCGGCTCCAGAGCGGCTTGGGAGCGCGCTCTCGAAATCGCTCCCGGAC